>PISW01005552.1:0-130907 GCA_004023785.1 Mungos mungo
CTCAGCGATATGGGGGGCGGGGGAGCAGCACTAAATACGGTTTTGATCTTTTGTGTGCCCCTGCCCTTCTGCGTCTGTCTCAGCAGGACAGGCGCCAGCTGGCAAACACCAGCCTCCAAAAGAAATCTGTTTATTGGCTCACTCAGCAGAGTGAATATCCTTGCCTTGAGACAGACAGAAAACATGGCGGTCCCCGACATTCCTCCACTCTTTTCTCAAGTCCATTAAGTATCTTTAAGATCATTATTGTTTTTCTTAAAATTTTTTAATGTTTATTTATTTTTTGAGAGAGAGAAACACACAGAACACAAATGAGGGAGGGGCAGAGAGAAAGAGAGACATAAAGTTTGAAGCAAGCTCCAGGCTCTGAACTGTCAGCACAGAGTCCAACACGGGGCTTGAGCTCAGAAACCATGAGATCATGACCTGAGCTGAAGTCAAGAGTCAGATACTTAACTGACTGAGCCACCCAGGCACCCCTAGGACCATTACTTTGAATGCTTTATTAGACATATTGCTTATCTCTGTTTTATTTAGCTCTTTAGCTGTGATTTTGTCCTGTTATTTCCTTTAGAACGTGTCCCTCCATTTCCTCATTTTGTGTAATCTCTGTGTTTGTTTCTATGTATCAGGAAAGTCAGTTACATCTCCTGCTCTTGCATGCAGTTGACTATAAAGAATAGGTCCTGTGGTGCCCTGTAGTGCTATATCCCCTATTCATCAGGATGAAGTGCTTCAAGGGTGTCTCCTATGTAGACAGCATGTACCCTACTGTTGTGGCTGAGCCTCATTTGCCTTCAGTCCAGTTAGCTGCAATGGCCCACCTTGACTGTTGTGGGTCAGGATTGGTCCTTCTGCTGTTATGGTGCTGGTCTGATGCCATTGTGGGCCGTTGTAGTTGGGCAGTATCATTAGTCAGACCACATGCCTGCCTTCAGCCCTTTTCCTGGGGCTTGACTTGCACTGAACTGCTATGCCCTCTTCGTACATTGTCCCCTAACAGGCTTTCCTTGGTGGGTGGGCCAGCAGTCAGACCAGGTGCCTGCCCCCAGTCATTCTAGGCTTGCAGACACTGATTGGTAGGCACTCTCTCTGTATTGCCTGTAAGAGGGTTCAGCTTCTGGGACTACTAGTGTACTGGTGTGTGTGGTTATCTTCCCCTCTTCTCATGGCAGGAGTGACATTGGGGTGGTGCTGGTCTCTGCAGGGGCTGCTTGCAGGATGAGATGTGGCAGGTGCCACTTTGGAGCCATTGCTGCCAAGTGGGGCAGGTTGGATGGGACAGATCTGCAGAAGAATGTGGGGGCAGGGTATGTTATGTTCGCTCGGTACATTTACAGTGTTTCCACTGCTTCCAAACAGGTGTCTGGGTGTCTAAGTTTGGGAGGTGGAGAAATGGCACCCACCAGCTCTTTTGTTCTTGAGAAATCTCCTAAAAATCCATGCCACTTCAGCACAAGTAGAACATAGCACTTTAAGAAAGTCCATGTTTACACAGAATCTTTGCTTTTCACTTCATCAAAGTAGATCTTATATAAACAAACAAATATAGGTGAGACAATGTGTTTTAATAAGATTCAAGGCTAGTAAATAGCTCATTAGCATTAATATATCCTTATGAATCATACTTGAAAAGTATATCAGATTCTACCTAGAAGTGACAGTCAAGAAAATCAGTATAAATTTATTTTTTTTTCTCTTTTTTTTTTATAATAGTTTATTGTCAAATTAGTTTCCATATAACACCACGTGCTTCTCCCCACAAGTGCCCCCCACCATGACCATCCCCCCTCCCTCCCTCCCCCTCCCCCCTCAGTCCATGGTTCGTCTCCAGTATTCAATAGTCTCCCTTGATCCGTGTCCCTCACTCATCCCCGCTCTCTTAATTTAAAGTGTTAGGATACTAATTAACTGAAAGCCAGGCATCAGAAGCAGTTGAATGAATTTGTAATTTAGGATATATCTATGCCCTGCATGCTTAGCAGTCAAAAATAATTATTTTATTTGCCTGAGATCATGAACAGAAAATGATTTGTACGCCATAAAGCACTAAACACAAGTAAAATAACTTATGATTAATATTGTCAATATTTTTATTTTTTCACTCATTTTACATTTTACTCATCGTTCTGGCAATTTAGTTTTTCAGACCAATAATACTATTTGCCTGAGGAATAGAGTCACTAATTCCTTGGGAGAAGGAAAAAACAAAAAACAGAAACACAAAAACCACAGACCCTACAGTAACCATTACAAGAAGACAGCTTAACCAGCACAGCAAAAAATACTGTCTTAGTTCAAATTGCTGTAACAAAATACCACTGACTGTGTGACTTAAACAACAAAGATTTATTTCAAATAGTTCTGGAAGCTGGGAAGTCCAAGATCAAGGTGTTGGCAGATGCTAGTGTCTGGTGAGAACCCACTTCTGGTTTACAGATGGCCAGATGGCCACCTTCTTGTTATGTCCCCATATGGCCTTTCTTCGGTGTGCATATTCAGAGAGAGAAAGAGAGGGAGAGAGCAAGCTCTCTGGTTTCTAAGAGCACTAATCCCACCATGGAAGGCCCACCCTGTGACTGTGACTAAGCAGCCTAATTACCTCCCAAAGGCCTCTCCTCCAAATACCATTACACTTGGGGCTTCAACATATGAATACTGAGGGTCTGCAGACATTCAGTCCTTAGCAGGCACACACCCGGTACACTCTGTGATACCTTTAGATGTATACAAGATCCTAGAAAAAAGCAATCTCATTCCTGAATACCACCAGGAGGTCTAACCTTTTATTATCTGCTTCAACGCCTGTTCTATAGGCTGTCAGCTAATGACTTGTGCTCCAGGGTATTAAGAACAGCCAGCACTCACTTTGGGTCAAGAACTGTTCTAATCACTTTACATATAATAGCTAATTTAATTTACATGTAATACTAATGGCACACTGTGCAGTAGGTACTATTATTATCTTCATGTTTAGTAGGTAACTGGCAGAGCCAGGAGTTACATACAGGCAGTCTGGGAGCAGTAGAGCTTTACCCATTATCCTGGTCTTTGAAGTCTTCCCTCACCTGTCCCCATATCCTGTCCTTTTATCTCTTCCTCTCTGTTCTCACTGATCTCAGTAATTCACTTGGGCCTTAATGTGAGCTTTCTGCCTGATGAGAGACTAAATATACAAATGGACAATGACTAGACCTTATGTAAGAACAGAACTCTGACTCACAGTCTGCCGCAGTCGGTCCAGAAAAGCAACCAATGATCTTCAGTAACCAGCCCAGGAAGATGGTCTGCTGTCTGCAAGTCAGACTTGTAGAAGTCAGGACATTATCTCTAGCAACAGTCCAGAAAGCCTAACCATAACCTCTGTAACAGTGGGCCCAAAACAGCCAAAATTTGATTAATCACTGAAAGCTTCCCTAATTTTGTCCCTACTTCCAATTTAGGACCCTACCAAATCACATAGAATGACACACTTCTAGTTAGCCCACCTACAGCTCCCCCATGCCAACAGCCTCCAATAAGGGCACCCCGAAGCCTACCCTTTTTTTCACTATAAAGCTTTCCCACTTTTCTGCCTGACTTTGTGTCTCTGATGGCTGACTCTCTTACTATAGCAAGCTCTGAATAAATAGCCATTGCTATAAGTTAGTCTTTGCTTATTTCACACTGGTCTCTAGTCCTGTCTCCATACTTTTCATCTCTAGCATAGAGATGGTCTAACTGAGTATTGTAGGAATAGAAAGAAGCACTGCAGTCTGCCTAGGGATGGTGGAATTTGAGCTGTGCTTTGCATGTAAGCAGAATTCAAAAAGCTGGGTAAGAGGCTGGAATGACCAGGAAGACAGAGAGAATGGCGTGCGCAGAGGCTAAAGACATTTCTATTGCCCTTAGTCTCCGAAACCCCTTCCTCACCAGGAAAGAAAGTTGGGCTAAGATATAATCTACACAGTTCCAGCCAGCTTACTTGTTACAGAATTGTTGTAACCTAATGTATTATCACAGGTAACATGGTAATTGAAGGGTTTTAGTACGTACAATTAAGTTTGATATCATTCATGTCTCATAGATGCCTATAGTACAGATAAAGGAATCCGTACTTGTACCAGCAGAGAGCAATACTTGGCTTCTGTGGAAAGATTACAGAACCAAATATGCAGGTACATAATAAGAAACCCTCCTAAAATGAGAAAGGTTTTACTGTAGATCTTGTCAACCTATCTATTTTCTACAAGTCCCAATAATATACCTACATATGCAGAATGCAAAACCACTTAGAGTTGCACTGAATGGGCCATGAGCAATTTAAATGGATTGGACATTGCAAATGCATGTAGATCAACAGCAGCTCACTTCAATGCATTTACTTCTATGGTTGCTTTTAAGATTTGAACCATCTGTAAGTACAAACAACTGAAAGGCTTTGAATTCCAAGCAACACCTTTACATCTTCAAATAGTTACAGCCCTCCCACAGGTGATTTTTAAAGGAGGAAGAAATATATTTATCTTTTCTGTTGACTACCAAGAAAACATGAATTAGGATAGTAAAGCTCCCACTTGATGGAAATGAAGATATTGCTAAGCAAGTACTATCAGTCTACAGTGATGTTTTCAAGGCCATGGTCCCTGAGGAGAGATCACTTAGCACAAGAGTCTGTTCATGTACATGTCATGACTGGATCCCACTGCACTGCACAGTGTAAATGCTCAGGGAAGATTGCTGAATCAAGGGATGGAAGTTCCTAAGAGCAGAGCTAGGTTATGGGCCTGAACCCACTGTACTCCCTTACTCATGCTCTGGAGGATCCTTTAATGTCCTTTTTGTATGCATTAGATACATTCTTGGAAGGTGGCAGTTCCCTCTTCTCAAGACCTTTGACTTCTACACTAGTTCACACCCTCCAGGAATAATAATAACAGTTAACACAGAAGGGCTTATTAGTCCACACACTGAATTAGTCCCCTTCTAGACATTTGCTGATTTAATTATCACACAAGCTCTATCAGTAGGTGCTATTACTATACTTGCTTTACAGATGAGAAAACCAAACTCACCCATGGTCCCACAAGCTGGGAGTCAGACCCAGTCTTTCTGTGTCAGGAAGTCTGGGCTCTTAAGGATGAGGACCTACTGCTCTATCTCTTGCCTGTACCATTGCCAGAACTTACAAATTTGCTTCTCTATTTCTTCATCAGTCTTTCCTCTTAAACCCATTCCCCACATTGCTTCCAGAAAAATTACTTCTAAACCTATATCTAACACAAACCTTGCTTAATACCCCTCAATAGCTCTCCAATGTCTTGAAACAAATTTCCAATTCCTTTTTGAGGCTTTTGAGATTCAGCACAACCTAGTCATCTCTCTATTTTTCTAACCTCATCTCTGACCTCCCCAGATCTCCATCCTTCACCTTAATTTGCCTGGGGTTATCTTAATGTTTTATTTCAGACATGCCTTCCTACCAGAAGCTTTCCTTATTCTGCTAATCACTCCTGACTGGGACAGGTGCCCAGACCCCTGCGATATCCTATAAATCTACATCATCACACTTCCTATACACTCTTAAAAATATTTTTTAGGGGCGCCTGGGTGGCTCAGTCGGTTGAGCCTCTGACTTCAGCTCAAGTCATTATCTCATGGTTTGTGAGTTTGAGCCCCGTGTCAGGCTCTGTGCTGACAGCTCAGAGCCTGGAGCCTGCTTCAGATTCTATGTCTCCCCCCTTTCTCTGCCCACCCCGTGATCATGCTCTGTCTCTCTCTGTCTCTCAATGATAAATAAATGGTAAACATTTTTAAAAATATTTTTTAAAAAATATTCATGTATCTGTACTGTCCATCCAACCTGTGACAGATTACATTGTTCTTAAGTCTTCACTAATGTCCTGTAATAAAACCGTGCACCCGACTCTGCTGTGTATTTTTCGGGCTTTTCATAGAAGCAGAGTCTACAGCTCTGCCCCGTTGACTTGGGGCTTGGCTATATAATTTGTTCTTGTCAATGGATTCTGACCATCGGGAGGATTTTCCCCTGCCAGTGTTTCCCAGTAATCCCTGAGTGGGAGTCCTGCACCTGTGCTTGATCTCTGTCTTGCTCCTTCCCACCAAGCAAACCCCTTGTTAAATTAAACAAACAGGGGGGCTGTTAGACTAAGTGGCTCTAATGCTCTGATGGCTAAGCCTGTAAATTGCTGAAAGGTATAAAAAAAAAAATGAAATCTAGAGTGTACTACACACAGACAGGAAGTAGGCTTTAAGCTATGACCAATCAAACAATTTACTTTCTTTGCTTCTGCATTTTCTCTGTATAGGTCTTTCCCCTATCTCCTATTGGTAGAGTGCTCCAATTTGGCTCTACACAATTTAGGTCAGTTTTTGCTCAAATAAACTTAAAAATTTTAATATGCCTCATTTTATCTTTTAACACTGTCCATGAACCAAGCTCAGTTTTTTGTCCTTTTCTGATGGTGGTCGTAAAGGAGCTCCTATGTGGCCACAGGTAGGAGCCCAGGGAAAAGTGGATTTGTAGTGTAGTTATGAGAAGGGCTGTCAATAACCCCTCAGGGACTCTGACACTAGGATGAGGGTGAGTCTTCACCCTGAAGGGAAGGAGCCGTGCATCTATCAGCCCTTGTATGCAGGCTGCCCAGGGAAGGGGCATGACCTTAGGCAAGGAAGCTCCCTTCACCTCTGGGCAATTCCTTGAGGGACTGACATGAGGGACAGCAGCTGTAGTAAGCGGCATCCCCATAAGGTGGAGGAATAAGTCCTTCAGTCCCATGGGGCATCTGGGCACTTGAGAACAGTAACCACTACACCAGTAATTCTCAAAGTGTGGTCCCCAGACCAGAAGCATCAGCATCACCTCGGAACTTGAGAGAAATGCAAATTTTCAAGCCCTATGTCAACCCAGTGAATCAGCTACTCTAGGGGTGAGGCCAGCAGTGGTTAACAAAATGGCAGGGTATCGGAAGCACTGCACACACCATGATGGCAGTGTGCCTGGCTGGAATGCATAGAAGATGTAATGACTGATTAACTGACATGGGAAGAGCCGCTGCCCTATTTGCTTCCCGGGGCGGCCGTGGGGACAGTGTACATCGTATCACCGTAACAGAGAAGCCCAGGTGCCTCGTACTGCGGTGTTGTTCCCAGAGATGAAAACTGAGTTGCTTCAGCATCAGTTTGGCTGAAGTCTGAAGGAGTGTGCAAATTGAATAATTCATTTCCCTCAACATGAGAATGTTAGTGCTATTTGTCTGATGACCACCTCTACCTCCCTCTTGGGCAGTCCCTAGAATCCTGCTGTTTTTCTCCAGGCCTGCTGTCAGAGCCTCTGTGTGCTCCGTGGGAGTCGGCAAGCTCTTCCCTTCCCACCCTTACTGATCTGATCCTGGCTGACTTCTGGCTCTGGAGACATGCCCATTGGCTGCTAATGGGCCTCTAGTCCTTGAAACTCTAGTTTCCCTGCCAACATTCAGAATAGGCCAGTAAGTAGTAAGTCTGTCCATAAATGTACTTAGTGAATTAAATCGCATAGTCATTGCTTTTAGATTACTTGTAATCAGCTGGAGTGTGAAGTAATCTATCTTTTGAGGTCTTTTCTGCTTCAATGGACTTTTGGGTCTCAGGTCCCAGGCAGACTTTCTGTGATCAGAGCTTCCTTTCTCGGGTATAGAGTTTATGGACTAAGCTTTTGTTTTAGCCAATGTTAAGTGGAACTACCATTCAAGATTTATCCCAAGTGAAGGTGATGTGTACACATCCTAAACATTAAGCTTAAATGAAACCCAAGAAAACATTATAGAAAATTGCTTAAACACGTAGGATTTGGAATCAAACAGAGTTGGATTCCAGTCCTTTTTCCACCATTCCTAGCTATGTGAGCATGGATAAGTTACTCATATTCTCAGTAAAATTGGAATAATGAAAAGAACTGCCTTAATAAGTCATTACAAGGACTAAATGAGGCAAAGAGAGTAAAGTTCTTACCCCAGTACCAGATACTTCATAAGCCTTTGTGGTTATCTTAATCCTAATATCAAGATTATTTTTGTTAGAGTTAGGACCTTTGTATAGTATTTTTGAACTTTGCTTATTTCATATGCTAATACTTAGAATTCTTGCTTTTATGAGAACTGTACAATTTTATTTTGTTCTCACAACCACATAGTGTGATGAAGATGTTCTCATCTTAGAGATGAATTAACTGAAGTCAATAGTTAATCCCATCTCAAATCACACAGACTTGGCAGAGATGGGTTCTGAGGCTGGCTGAATTCTTCTCACGATACCTCAGTTGGAGAATATAAAAGACAGCGGTCTCACATTTGTGAAAGAGGAATCCTAGAAATACTTTTCAGTTGTCCCCAGAACTATCCCCTGTATCTCTATTTAGAATTCAAATCACAGCAGATAATGGTGGTATATGAAATCACCTTTTGAAGCTAATTAATGTCCTTATACCTAGTAAGTTTTCTTGGCAAGATTTTGCAGCCTAATAGAATTATTTCCACACTATTAAGGAAAACTCTTCCTGTGTATCCCCTACTTCGCTTCTGACACTTATGGTTCCCAAATGTGTGGGAGTTTTTCCCCACACCAAGCAATTGTGACACTTAGCTGGGTGTCCAACAAGGTAACTCAATTCTGACACTATCTACATGGAGTTAGTGCAGACCCCACCGTTTGAGGGCTCAGTCCTACAAGACTGCAACACCCCCCTTCCCCCCACCAAAACACATACTTTAGATTCCATTGGCAAGTCCAGGTTATCACCTGTGCCTCTGACCAACTGGCTGTAAATTAGAGATTCCCACCACCCAATCCTGAGATTTGATTTACTTGTTAGAGGAGGCTCACAGAACTCAGGTATTTTACTTACTAGATTACCGTGTCGGGGTGAGAAATAGTTTTATTTGACCTTTTAAGATTCTTCTGGCTAGTCTAAGAATGAAATTGACATGAAATAGATTAACAGAAGAAAATCTACCTTAATTACATAAAGGTATGCCTGGGTGACTCAATTGTTTGAGCATCTGACTCTTGTTTTTGGCTCATGTCAGCATCTCATTGTTTGTGGATTCAAGCCCCACATCAGACTCCAAGCAATGTGAAGATGCTCTCTCTCCCTCTCTCTCTGCTCCTCCCTAACCCCCCCCAGTAAATAAACGTAAAAAAATTAATTACATACTTATAGGGAATCCATATACCACGAGATTATATAAAAGGCAAAATGAAGTATATATGTCATCCTGAAGTAAGAAGAATGGTATGGAGGCCTGGAGTTCAAAGGAAAGGAAGACAATTCACAGGAAATTGGAAAGAGTAAATGTTTAGTAAGCAAATGATTACTGGGGCATCCAGAAACAATGGGACATAGAGAAGACTTATCAAACAGGCCTTGCTAGGTTTCTCCGGTCTACCACACCTAGTTCATGTTATAACCATAGTTATCTATGGTAATAGCTCTTTTCCTAGAGCAGATTCTCTATCTAAATTATTAGTTAGGTGGAAAAGTTTCTTCCTGCGTCTTTTGGGCCCTAATTGTTTTCAGCTCAAAATAACCAGCATATCAAAACAGTACATCTTGGGTTGACTCTTTCTGAACCCCTGCACCAGTTTGTTATAAAAGGATGTAATTCAGGAACAGTCTGCATGGAAGAGAAGCGTAGGGCAAAGCATGTGAGGTATGGTATGGAGTTTCCGGATCCTATCTGGGTGCACCACTCTCCCAGCACCTCCACCTGTTCACCATCCTGGACACTCTCCTTTTGAGACTTTTACTGAGGCTTCATTACATTGCTATGATTAACTGATTTACTGCCCATTGGAGATTAAGTTTAGCTCTGGGCCTTCTCCCCTCCCTAAAAGTCAGAGGGCTGAAAGTTCCAACCCTCTTATCGCATGGTTGGTTCTTCTGGAAGCCACCCCTCCCTCATCCCTGGGGACTTTTTGAAAATTAACCTCACTGACATGAACTAAGGTGTGGTGGAAAGGGACTTGCTATGGGGACACCTGGGTAGCTCAGGTGGTTGAGCCTCTAACTTCTCAGGTCATGATCTCATGGCTCTGTGAATTCAAGCCCTGCATTGGGCTCCCTCCTGTCTTGTGGAGTTGGTTTTGGATTCTCTGTGACCCTGCCTCGGTTCCTGCTCCTGCCCAGCTCCTGTGCTCAATCTCTCTCTAAAAAATAAACATGAAAGGAAAGAAGGAAGGTAGGAAGGAAGGAAGGAAGGAAGGAAGGAAGGAAAGAAGAAAGAAAGGGGTGCCTGGGTGTCTTGGTTGAGTGTCCAACTTCAGCTCAGTTCATGGTTCATGCATTCAAGCCCTGCTCTTGCTGCCGACAGCACAGAGCCTACCTAGGACCCTCTGTCCCCCCTTCTCTCTGCCCTTCCCCTGCTCATGCTTTTTTTCTCTCTCTCTCTCAGAAAGAAATAAACATTTAAAAAATAAAGAAAAAGAAAGAAAAAAAGGAAAGGGGCTTGTTACGTATGAATAACAAAAGACTTCCATTTCACCCTTATCCCTCTATTTCAGGAACTAGGAACAAAACTAAATATTATACCAAAGATGCCCCTATGACTCCTATATAGGAAATTGCAAGAGCTTTAAGAATAGTATGCCAGAGACAGTGGATAAGACCAAATATTCATGTCTTATTAGAAATCACAATATCACATGTAGTCATATTAAGGAATATTGAGACAATAGATGTGAAAATTTGGAAAAAGTAAAGACATCTATTGTTAAAAAGAAACAGGCCTAAAATAGATCCATTTATGTTAAGCCTCACCAAAACTTAATACTAACCTAATTGCAGTTTCAGCCTCTTCCAAGAGTAGAATTTTAAACCAATCTGGAATTTTCTGAGCATCAGTAGTGAGATAATCTGTTTAGGACCCCCGCCTTCCCCTAAGGGAAGTGACCTTGTCTGTAACAATCCCTCCTTCTCTCTTGCTTTTCTTTTCTTCTCTTCCTTCCCTCGCCTGTCTTCCCATAAAACCTTTCAGTTTGTACATTTTCTCAGAGCTCCTTTCACTTGCTTGATGGGGCTTTGCCCCTATTCAGGATCCATTGAACAAAACCAGCCGGATCTTTACATTTACTCAGTTGAATTTGTTTTTAAACATTATCAAAATGTTTAAATCAAAATGAAACAAGTGAAACAAATAAAAAATGAAAATCTGGCCCTGTCACATCCCTGCTTATAACCACTTTTAATTCACTGGTTTTCAATTTTACCGACATCTTTACCCAGGGAGCTTTAAAATACTAATTCCTGGATTTTATCCATCTGAGGTCCTGATTTTACTGTTTAGGTAAGACCTGGATATGGTCTTAAAATCCTGGGCCTCCTGCAACAGGATCATTTGGGAAGCTTGTTAGCAATACAGACTTCAGGGCCTTACCCCAAGTCCAGTGAACCAAACTCTGAGAATCACAGAATCATTTTCCAACAAGGTATTTCAGTGAACACCTCTCAAACTCCTCTGTACATATGGTTCACTTCTGCATACTCTGCTTTTGGGGCACCTAGGTGTCTCATTCTGTTAAGCATTGGACTCTTGATCTCAGGGTTGTGAGTTCCAGCCCCATGTTGGGCTCTGCACTGGGCATGAAGCCTACGTAAACAAGCAAACCAACAAACCATATTCTGCTTGTGTGGCAGAGATTCTGCATGTCTAGTGGGCTCCTACATTATGCTGTTTCTTGGTCTGGGAAGCACTCTCCAGTGGCAAAATCCTAAGTATTTCTTTTTTTTTTTTTCCCCCTTGTTTTTGATGACCTTGACAGTTTAAGAGTACTGGTCAGGAGTTTTGCAGAATGTCTCTCAATCGGAATTTTCTGGTGTTTTCTCAAGATTAGACCCAGGTTCTGGGTTTTAGGGAAGAAGACCACAAAGTGCCATTTTCATCACATCGTACCAAGGGTACATATTGCCAACATGATTTCTCACTATTAGCGTTGACCTTTATCACCTGGCTGAGATAGTGTTTGTCAGGTTGTAAATGACTCTAATGCAAATGAATTTTAAGATCCTCTGATGTACTAGGAAGGATTCCTCAGAGATGTGCTCCTTCCTAGATCTTCATCTCCAAACTTCCTGACTTCCACCTTAGGCTGCATCAGTAACAAACCACTTGCAGTCCACTTACCCACCACACACACACACACACACACACACACACAGACACACACACACACACACACAGCCCAGAGGTCACTCCTTCCCTTCATCAAAGAAGTTATCAGGTTAGACTTTGGCTTCCATATACCCATGCCACCCCACATCCCAATCCCTCATTGCATCTCAGCTCTCACTGCTTCCTCATTCCTATTACTATTTGATAGAAATTAAATTTCTTTTTAGTGTTTTATATTTTTGAGAGAGAATGCGAACACGTGAGCAGGGGAGGGGCAGAGAGAGAGGGAGACAGGATCGGAAGCCGAGTCTGCACTGACAGCAGCAAGCCCGGTGCAGGGCTCAAACTCAGGAACCCAACTGTGAGATCATGACTTGAGCCAAAGTCAGACACTCAACCAACTGAGCCACCCAGGCGCCCCTGAAATTAAGTTTTTCTGCTTCTCTCTTTCCTAATAGAATATTAGTTTTGTAAAAATGGGGACTTTGAAGTGCTTATCCTGTACCACCAGTCCATAGCATAGTGGACAACAAATAAATATGTGTTAAATTATGTGCCAAATCCAAACCTTACCATAAATATCAAAGAAAATTACCTACCCTTTGAAGGTCTATTTCTCCTACTCAAATTTATGAAATTAATGTCACTGTCAAGTAAGAGGTGTTTGAAAGGTCTAGAAATCCTCTATCTATGCTCTGTACTGCCTAATTATTACCATGCATTTCCACTCATCTTCCTAAGGTCTTTTTTTTTTTCCAAATTCCTCTTGCAGCCTAGAGTTTGCTCCAAAAATGTAAACCAGCACTCAGAAGGCTTCTGTCGTCTGTTATTAATTCCAGCATTATTGTTACATTTCAAAAGACGATGCAAGCAGGCAGAGGCACGCGAGCAGTTGGGAGGTTTCACTGGCGGTGGCTGTCAGGTAGCCTAACTGAGAACATCGATCAGCTCGCTGCCCCTCAGAGTCTTCCCTCCAAGGTTACATCCAAACCGCCTTAATGGGGCAGCGCGAAGGGCAGAGCCAGCAGCTCTGCACGCAGCGGTTTCATCCATCACGCTCCTAACCAGCAAATAGAGACCGATGAGGGAGCGCAGTGCATGGGCGGGGCTGTTCACACTCCGCTTGCTCTGCTCCGGGCCTCTCCCGTCTTGCTTCTTGCTCCCGACGTCTCCTCTGAGGTGTTTGCTTTGGAAAGCAAATATTGATCCTTGCTGCCACTGGCTTTTTCATTAAATGCTTAGCTCCTTGATACACACTCCTTGCTTAATTACTTTCCTTCATCTTCCATCTGAAATTATGGAGTAAATTTAGCACCGTGGAAATTTACTTTGATCCCAAAACTCCTTCTTGCCCAGGTAAGTGTTCTTAAATAAATCTGGAGGCATTTAGTATTCCAGATCTTTCCTGGCTGAAGCAAAGCCTGTGCCGGGCCAGGATGTCTGTGTGATTCACAAAGGCATTCAGCGTAGAGCCGGCTTCCCTCTTCGGTTCCTGGACGGGCTACCTGGGCTGCTTGCGGGTTTTGCCCAGCTGTGCGCACTGGGGCAGCTCTTGTAAGGCCAGACCAGCTTTTGCTCAGTCTCCACCCACGCGCCTGCTTCAAGTGGAATGAGTCATCCTGGGACAAATGAAGAAGAGTTTGGGTGGTGGGCTCTGGCTCTGTTTCCAAGCCCACAGCTCCCCAGAGCTGGGTTTCAACCTACACGGCCACCCGCACCTCCACTGCCTGGAGAAGGAAGCTTTTACTAATCATGCAACAATGTTTTGCAATTTGAAAAAGCCTCACATGCCTGCATCATGTCAGGCCTTTAAAAACGCTGGTGAGTTACAAGATGATTCCTTCCCACTGTTACTCCGCAGGCACTAGATCACAAGAGTACCAAACTCTGAAAGGGGTACCTTTCAGCATCTGCCCATCATGATCTCTTAGGGCCCATCTGTTTCTCTTTTCAGGTGCCTTAGGTGTAATTCAGTGGTTCTCAACTCTACCCACACATTAGAATCACTAGGGAGATTTTAAAACAGAATTCACTTTCGGGAAGTTTGACTCGGTGGGTCTAGAATGGAGCCCTGGCAAGAGTAGGTTGGGAGAGCTCTCCAGGTGATCCGGAATGAAGCCAAGCTTGAGAACAACTGAAAGCTGTCCTTCCCAGATCCTTTACTGTGGCAAAGAACTTTCTGCTGCTTAGCCCCGCCCCCCAAGTCATCAACTGCACTTAGACACCGCCACTACCCTCTTCTCCCTCATCAGAAACTAGAACTTTTCAAATCAATATGACTTTTTTCTTAAGGGAGCTGCCCCGTTTCTGAACCCTATACTATGTTTCCTGAATCCCCTTCCTCTATCTCATATAAATTTTAGAGAATCGGGGCTTACCTTCCGCATGGAAGCTGAAGTGCTATATAGGCACCTTCCCAACCTCCCTTGTGGTCAAGCATCAGGTGACCGAGGCTTCACCAATCGTGAATGACTCCCTTTGACTTGGGAGCCATGAAGGCAAAGGAGAAAGAATTCAGAATCTTCTGGTGGCTGTAAGAGTAGGTGCCCAAACTCCGGGGCTAGTGGTAACAGGATGGCAGCCACCCCATCAGATGCTTGGAGGCCGCAGAGCGGTGTTCTCACCTCGTCTGTTCAAGTGTGACTTTCTGTCTCTTTCGTGACTGCATCCTCAAGCCTGGTCTTCTCCATAATTCTGTGAGAATGCAGTATCCCTTTGACAGATTCCTTTCCAGAGTTAGTCTCTGTTTACAACTAAGAACCCTCTTGTCCTTCCATGAGGAATGTCACAAACTACTCTCAGAGGGAAATGTCACCTCCTTTGGAATGAAAGTTGTACTCTGAGCCTTGGGATACAGGTCCAGAGATCAGGTTTGAAACTTTCTACTTCCATTCACTTAATTTCTATTTTTCCTTCCAGTGCTATGAGTAGACAGTATAGCCAATTAAATTTCATTTTTATCCTCCATTCATAGCAGAACTCAGGTTAAGCCTCCCCTAGAATGGCCTGCGTCTCTGTACCCTCACTGAGCTGCCCATGGTATTTATCCCAGGGTGGAAGTGCCATCAAAACAACGCCCCAACTGTTAGACTTTATACCGTGAGTGAACTGTACCAGCTGTGGAATAAACTCTCTTTTCTAAAACCATGGGTGGGATTTACTAATGTGCTTTATGCACACAGCTGAGAGAAAGAAGAAATGACATCTGATTGCTTCATGAGGGTTCTGTAGGTGGATGCCCAACCTGGGGTAATTGTGAGCAACAGCCTGAAGGAAAGGAGTTCATTCGATGTACCTCAAGGCCTTTCTCCATCCATGCTTTGATGATAGTTGAATCATAAAAGCCATGGAATACAGCTTCATAAGGTACAATTACCCTGGAAAAGCAGAATTTCATAGTAAACCAGGGCAATTTGTGTGCTCACACCCCCACCAAAGCACCTTAATTCCAGTGTCAGAGTGACTCGCCAATCTGTAACTCAAATATCTAACACATACCAAGCACTCACCACAGATGATGCTCACCCCACTTATGCCAGCTAGAAGTGATGTATTCTGTAACTTATCCCCCAAAGTCCTAGCTTTTTCTTTTACAGATTTCTTTAGAAAGTTTGGTAAAAACTGGTGACAGAGGCTTCTTTCTGTAGTTCTTTCACATGGAGTATTGGCATTTGCAGTCCTCATAATTCTAGGAAATACTGTTTTTCTGAGATTTTGGTTGCTGGGTACTATGGACTAAATGTTTGTATCACTCTTAAATTCACATGTGGAACCCATCGCCCCACCTGATGGTAATTGAAGATAGGGTCTTGGGGAGGTAATTATTGTTAGATGAACTTATGGGGGTAGAGTCCCCCTGATGGGATTCATGGCCTTATCAGGACAGAAACAGAAATCTCTCTCTCTCTCTCTCTCTCTCTCTCTCTCTCTCTCTCTTCCAGAACTGTGAGAAAATACATTTTTGTTGTTTAAGCCCCTCAGTCTGTGCTATTTTGTTATGGCAGCGCAAACAGACTAATAACACTAAGTGATGACCTGGTAGACAAATGACCTTGGAGTCCAGAAGCTGATCTCACAGAGAGAAATGATACATGGTACTCTCAGGGGAAAGCTAGACATTGTGCTCATAGTATTTGAATCCTGAATATTTGGACCAATGCTTGGCCCATAGAAGATATTCAACAAATATTTATGAATTAAACAATAAGTGAGTGGCTGGATAGATGAGTGGGAGGGCAAAACCAAATGAATAAGGGCAAAACCAAGACTGACCTTCACAGGAATGTAATTAATAATGTGAGATGAAACGTGCCTCTTTTTTTTTTAATGTCTTATTTATTCTTGAGAGAAAGAGAGAGAGACTGAGCATGAGTGGGGGGGGGGTCAGAGTGAGAGAGGGACACAGAGTCCAGTGCAGGCTCCAGGCTATAAGCTGTTGGAGCCTGACGTGGGGCTCAAACACATGAGCCGTGAGATCATGAACTGAGCTGAAGTCAAACACTTAACTGACTGAGGCACCCAGGCATCCCTAAAATATGCCTCTTATGGACTTTGATGTAATAGTTTTAAAGACATGTTAAGGACGTTTCAGCTATGCTATATCAGAAGGATTACTGGTCCTGGAGACAAAATAACTAATATTCTCAGATTTGCCTCTGTATTGTATTATATCCCCAGCCATGCCATTTCCTCTCCCAGCACTTCTTTCTCTAAATCCATAAAACAACTGAGATAAAGTAGCTAACATCTCTGAGGTCTTCCAACATTAATGTCCCAATATTGTATTAATTAATTACTGCAACTGTAGAGTGAAAATAGAAACTTGCAGAAATTACATTATTAGAAACTAATGCCATCATTTGAATTTTTCCAATTATATATATATATATATATGTTATATATGTGTGTGTATGCACACACCCACATACACACATCATTTTTAATCAGTTTTGCTGTAGGTTTAAGTTTTTAAAGAATTCAGTTTGCTTTTGCTTTTGCTTTATAACCATTAATGACGTTCATCTAGAAAAGAAAGTAGGACTAAAAATGCCAACCATATGGAAAAGAGAATCTTTTCAGCAAATGGTGGTAGAACAATTGGATATCTACATGGGAAGGGAAGAAATGAACTTTAAGCCTTACCTCATGTGGTAGTTCAAAGTATGTCCACAAATTGGTACTCTTTGGTACTCCTCCGTTTTAAAAACTGTAAATTAATTCCACACTTCCCTTGAGTGTGGAGTGGACTTAGAGACTCAACTTCTAATGAATAGAATTAAGAGAATGATGGTGTATAACTTTGGATACTGGGTTATAAAAGGTAAATTGGTTTCCTCCTTCACTCATTTTTGCTTAGATCATTTGCTCTGGGGGAAGCCAGCTGCAATGCTGTAAGGACCCAGACAGCCCTGCAGAGAGTCTTATTTGATGAGGAATCGAGGCCCTCTACCAATAGCCATATGAGTGAGCCATCCTAAAAGCGCATCTTCCCATCCTGGTCAGGCTTCTGAGTGCAGCCATGACCAATAATAGTTTGCCTGCAACCTTAGGAGAAACCCTGAGCTGCAATCACCCACCTAAGCCAGGCCCAGATTTCTGACTCTTAGAAACTGTGTGAGATAATAAATGTTTTTTGTTTTACCTGCTAAATTTCAGAGTAATTTGTTATGCAGCAATAGATAGCTAATATACCTCATAATATACATAAAAAATAAATTGGGATAATTGGGTGACTTAGTGAGTTGAGCATCTGACTCTTGGTTTCAGTTCAGGTCATAACACAGGAGTGTGTTAGTGCATACTCTCTCTCTCTCTCTCTCTCCTCTCTCTCTCTCCCTCTTTCTCTCAAATAAGGAAAAAATAAATCAAAAAGAATCATAAGCTAAAATGTCAAAGTTAAAACTATAAAATTATAGAAGAAAATCTTTATAATTTTGGAGTAGGTAAAGATTTCTTAGTTAAAATACAGAAAACATGAGCTATAAAATAAAAAGTTTATAAATTGAACTTTATTAAAGTTAATAACATATGCTTCTCAAAAGACACCATTAAGAATAAAAAGAGAAGCCACAGGGTAGGATAAAATATCATATTTTTCAAAAATATACATATATTTTAAGGACTTGTATCTACAATATATAAAGAAAACTTATAACTCAGTCATAAGATCAAACACTTCAATCCTTTAAATATGCAAAATATTTGAACAGATACTTTACAAAGAAGACATATAAATAGCCACCTAACACATAAGAAGTTCTCAACATCATCAGTTATTGAGGAAATGTAAACTAAGTCCACAAGAGACCTCTCTCACCTACTAGCTGCCTAAAACTTAAGATTGATGATGTCTAGTATCAGTGAGACGTGGGGCAACTGGAAAAACCTCATGCACGGCTGGTAGGAAGAGAAAAGGTAACAATACTTTGGAGAACGATTTGATAGTCTCTTAAAACGTTAACTATACACCTATCATATGACCCATTCCGATGGTTATCTACCCAAGAGAAATGAAAACAAATATCCAGGCAATGACGGATTCATGAGTGTTCCTAACAGCAACAGTGACAAAGTATATCAGGATGAGTTCTTGTTACAAGCAATAAACATAAGTGAATCTCAGAATAATTAGGTTGAGTGAAAAAATTCAGAGAAAAGAGGATGCATATTGTATAATTCCATTTACATAAAACTTACATAAAACAGTGCTCCTCACATTGAGAGAGACCCCGTGATCCTGAAATCCACTGAATCATTCAAGAATACAGAAGGTAACAATTAGTAATTCCTTTCCCCAAATGTTTAGTTACATGTACATTGATTACCCATACATTTCAGGCTGTGGAGTATTTAATAAATAATAATTTCAGTATACTTCTTTGACGTCTAGTGATTTTATGTGTGGCTTGTTAATAGCCTGGCTGGCAGTTGACTATTGTAAGTGAATATCTTTGGCCTTGATTTTAGAAGATGTCCCACTTTCCATGGTTTACAGCATGTTTACAAATGTATAATGTATCAGAGGCTCCATTGCTCTTATTTTTCTCTCCTTTAGAAAACTTGATTAAATGTCCTGGGTTTTTTTTTCATGCCTATTTCAAGCTATTCTAGAGACAAGAGCATTTCTGCTTTACTAAAGCAGCCATTCATAACCTTTTTATCACCTAAGACCCACTGTATTGTTTTTTCACCTTGTGGCCCTCATGTTTTAAAAGAATTTAAATAGCAAACTGCATACCTTAAGAAATAATAGCTGTTCTTTCTCACCGCCCCCCCCCCACCATTTTGGGTGACTGGACATCAGTTAATCATGCTGGTTAAGACTAAGGGTTCTGGGGTGCTTTATTTCTTTTCTAGTAAATGAGGACAATAATAGCGCCTGTCTTGTGGAGTTGTTATGAGGATTCAGTGAGATAATGTATGAAAATCTCTTAACTAGGGACCTAGAACAGACAGAACAATAAAAGGTAGTGCTCTTTGTTATTGAAGCTTCTGATCAGAAAGTGATGCATTACTGTACTTTTTGAACAGTGGTCACCAAAATAACCATGATAACCATAACTACTACTTGCTGAGTGCCCACTGCGTACCAGACATTCTACAGATAGAATTCTACTCAATCTCACAACTGTTCGGCCTGGTAAGTATTATTCCCACTTGCCCAGTGAGAAAACTTAGAATCAGAACAGTTAATAACTTGCATAAGGTCACACAGTGGGAAAATGACTGAGCTGCAAGTTGAACCCAAATCTTTCTGGCTTGAAAATGTATCCATCCTTTCTATATCCAGCTTCTCCAAATAAAATTCTAGTCCACAGCCAAGAAACACATTGTTTAGTTAGACTGTATAATTTGATTTCACACACATGAGCTGTTTCCATCAAGCTTTTTGAAGTCTTGAAAATAGTACTCATAACACTCCCTTACACACACACACACACACACACACACACACACACACCTACCTTCATCGCGGGCCCCTAGGGAACTACTGATGTAGATGAATCCAAATTTGTGTTCACACATACACATTCTCTCCATGGCAGCAAAGTCAGGAAACGCAAGCTCAAATATTCTGCACTGTTGGCTTCTCGTATAATTAGAGTCTTAGGGCAGTAAAGAGAAGCCCCAGAGAAATTTTCTTTCTGAGTTAGTCAAGACCACAGTGGCTGGAGCAGTGCTAGGGAAACAGCCCAGGATCTCACGCGGGGAGCAAGAGAATACAGTTTGAAAGGGAATTGATTATTTCATGACTTCATATTTGACTTTGTATTTTTTAATACAAATTAATTTTGACTCTGACTAGGGACTGGATATGTGGATTATGGAAAAAATAAGAATCGTCTACTCCAAAGCCAGATTTGTCTCTTAGAAGCTCTGGAATGCCTTTTAAAATTTTAAGTCCTGTAGTCTGTGTCTCTGGACATCTTATTTTAGCATTTCAAGTTCCCTGAACTTTAAAAAAAGAATTGGAGAGGAGGGGTGTGTGTGTGTGTGTGGTGTGTGTGTTTTAATGTCAGAAAAGTCAGTGGGGCTCCAAACCAAGTTTCTCTGACATACTCTCTCTCAGAGGCCTGCCGCAGAGGACAGGATGCCTGAGCTGGTTGTCATTTAAGCTTTTGAAAATAGGCAAGTAATTAATATACAGATGAGATGAAAATTTTAAATTATTCATGAACTCCAAAGGAAGGTACACTCTGAATATTCAAGTGATAGAGTTCCAAATACAGCCTCTCTCCCTGATGGATTAACCAAGTGTTTTGTGAAGCCAGTGTGGACACCTGACAGCATCCTTGGTCCTGAGCAGCTACTGCAGGCTCTTTGACTCCTACAGAACGAAACTGAGGCTAAAAGAAAGAAGCCCAGTCAGGACATATGTAAGCCATCCCACCTAAACCTCCATCCATTAGGGAACAGAATTATGGGCTTTAACTATAAAATATCCATGGCAAACATAATTGTAATAATAATAATCATTTGCCAGAAAAACTTACCTCTGGAATGTAGGTCCTGTGATTACAAAAGATGTCCCCCTTGTCCCTAAAGGAAGCCAATCAGGAAACACTGGTCAAGGAGGAAACAGATCTTGGCCAGCACCTGGCCCACAGAACCATGCATAACATGACTCCAGAACGTTGTACTTTCCTGCCCGAAGGAGCTTAAGATATTTTGGATCATTCACAGCAGGAAAAAAGAAGACAATTCCACATTGCAGTAAGTAGTGGGGACAGAAAGACCAACACAGAAGAAACACCCAGGTAGCCTATGCTAGTGTCACCCAAAGAAATGGGCCGCGCTCTCTTCGGCCCTCACCTGCCAGTCTCTGACTTTGAGAGAGCTTCCCTCATCTCCTGAAAAGTTCTCAGGGCCTTTAGATGTGGTCTCACTCACATCCTAATAGGCATTTCCCAATCTCTTTGTCATTCTTCTAAAAGGCTTCCAATCTTCCTTCTCACTCACTCCCACTTCTCAGGTCATCCCTACCAGCTTCATTTATTCCACAAACTTGCCTTGCTTGCTTTCCATGTTCCAGGACCCTTGCTAGGCACTGGGGATCCAGTGAGGAAAGAGTAAGTTGGTCTGCCGGGATGAAGGGAAAGAGACAGAAGTTAACAGAGATACACAGAGCTATTCAGTGTAAGCCCTGGAAGCCCTTGGGAGAAATCCTCACTCAGCCTTGGTGGCTCGGCAAGGCCTTCTGAAGGGTGACCCTAAATAAAGTTTTAAAAGACTGGCAAGAAGTAGTCAGGGGTGAGGAACTGGGGAGCCCCTGAGTGGAGCTAAGGGCGTTCCACACAGAAGCAACCATATGCTTCTTGCATGGCAGAGGGTCCTCCGCCACTTGGATATGATACGGTTATCGTCCCACTGAGCAAGCATGCATATGCCATTCACATTTCTCATCTTATAATCAGGTTCTTTTGATGAAGGAGCAGGTATTCATTCATTTATTCAAACAATATTTACAGACCAGGTAGTATGTGGTGGGCAATGTGCTAAGTATGAAATCAATGAAAGATATCTTTGTCGTGGCTGGTGAAAGATGGTTTTCTCATGCCTAAGTCCATAAATGTAAATGTTTTAAATGATTTTAAATGAGTGAAGGAAATCTGAAAAGTGGAATAAGACAGGACAGTTACAGGTAAGGGGATAGTTATGGGGGGAAGTGTGGGAGAATTCTCTGGGTGTAAACACTGGTTGTGTAAACAGACATTGAAATAAAACAAGAAAGAAATAGGAGAGGAAGCAATTCACAGCTTTGTTTCCCTGGGACAAAAGAGGCAGAAGAGTCAGGGGTAATGTTGAGAGAGTTCTTTGTGTGATCAGAGCAAGATGCAGGGGAGTAGCATGTGGTTCTAAGGATAGCATAGAAATGAAACGCAAGGAAGTCTCAAGTTTCCTAAATTCAATTGAAAAGCCAAAAGACTTACATCAGCATTTGTAGCTATGTGATTCCATACTCTGAATTAAAAGCCAAAGCATACTGAAGACATAACTCTTGGGAACAACCCAGCACCTAGGCAGCTGTAACGTTTCCTAAGTTTTCTGTAACATAAGATGCCTAAGACAGTGAGTGAAATGTCACATCCAGGATAAAAGCCGGATTCTCATTCTTTAGCCACCAAACCATGTCCTTTTTTTCTTTTTTTCTTTTTTTTTTTTTCAAATGGATTGTGCTTTTATCCTTCTTGACTCATTGGACCAGATAGTCATCTCTTCCACAATATGGGAACTATTCTCAGAGAATCGTAGGTTGAAAATCTGGCCTCGGAGAACAGCTCATCGTGTTCCTTGGTGGAGCATAATGAACAGCATGGATTCATTTGCAGAGGTTCTCAGGGAAATTGAGAGATCAAAGGGCTAAGCTTGGGTTTGCCATGTTTCCTCTTCCTCACTATACTGAAAAGTATACTGAAAAGTGTTTAGTAAACACATCAGATGCCTGTGAGGATCAGGGGAAGGCGAAATGACCCCATGCAGTCCTTCCCTTCTGGACTTCCAGTCTATAGAGATGATACTAGCCTACTCAGACACTAGAACAGATGAATGAAGAGAAAAGCATGCAGTCGTATGAAGACACAAGGCTAGGAGTAGGTGCTGGCTACCTAAAGTCCTTAGTAGCAGCTTGTATCATCTCTCTTTAAAGGTCTCAGTGAAAGTCCCTGTTCCTTCCCCATCTCAGCGGTTAAGGGACATCCATATGTATAGCACTAAGTGCTACAAGGAAAGGACCAGCACCTGTTTTAACCTGCCGTCTTACTTACACCGCCTCAGGGCCTGTGCCGAGCCCTGGAATCAGAGGTTAGCTTTCTGAGCTATCTCAAATCCATACCTCGAGTTATAACATCAATGCAAGTGTTGTCATTTAATCGGAGGTGGCCTGAGGCTACAGCCTGCAGTTTTGCTTTAATCCTTCCCTTCAGAACATATGTAAGATGCTAAGATATGATCCATGGAGAATGCGATGAATTTCAAGGGAGAGAAAGAAGGTTTATTTTTATTTATTTATTTATTTTTAATATTGCAGTGTACATTTTATTTTTTTAATTTTTTTATCCATATTGTCTTTATTTTTTTTAAAGTAGTTTATTGTCAAATTGGTTTCCATACAACACCCAGTGCTCTTCCCCACAAGTGCCCTCCTCCATCACCACCACCTCTATTCCCCCCTCCCCCTTCCCCTTCAACCCTCAGTTTGTTTTCAGTATTCAATAGTCTCTCAAGTTTTGCATCCGTCTCTCTCCCCAACTCTCTTTCCCTCTTCCCCTCCCCCTGGTCCTCCATTAGGTTTCTCCTGTTCTCCTGTTAAACCTATGAGTGCAAACATATGGTATCTGTCCTTCTCTGCCTGACTTATTTCGCTTAGCATAACACTCTCAAGGTCCATCCACTTTACTACAAATGGCCATATTTCATTCTTTCTCATTGCTATGTAGTACTCCATTGTGTATATATACCACGTCTTCTTACCATTCATCAGGTGATGGACATTTAGGCTTTTTCCATGTTTTGGCTATTGGTGACAGTGCTGCTATGAAAGAAGGTTTAGAGCGCCTATCTGTGTCATACATGCTCACGTTTAACAGGGGACTTTAACAGGTTAACATATTGGAATGTTGCTAATCAATATGACATACAAGAACTGGAAACAGGGGCACCGGGGTGGCTCTGTCAGTTAAACTTCTGACCCTTGATTTCGGCTCAGGTCATGAGCTCATAGTTTCATGAGTTCGAACCCCACGTAGGGCTCTGCACTGACAGCTCAGAACCTTCCTGAGATTCTCCGCCTCTCTCTGCCCCTCCCCTGCTCACATTCTCTCCCACTTTCTCCAAAAGAAATAATAAATAGAAAACTTAAAAAAAAAAAAGAAACCTGGAAACTAATCCTTCGCCTCTACTTGGCTTTGGCCAAGCTTGCCCCCTAAGAACTGTGCCGACCAGGGCTTGAGGTAACCAAAGCAGAGACCAAGCCCCCACTCCAGCCTGCTGCCTCATCTGGCAAACCTCAGCACACCCCCAACCGCCCTCCAGGCCTGTTCCTTAAGGTTCTTGAGAATCTGGTAATGAACCCTCACCGGGGATTCATTCAAACCATTTGGTTCTTCGGCATCAAAGCTGAAAGCATCCATGTCAGGCCTGCATGCCGATTGGCATTTGCCTCCTAGACTCCGCCGTGGTCCGACCTGAGCTCTCATCCTGTTCCGGCATCTTCACACCTCAGCAGCTCTACCCCTCAGCCATGCTTACCCCCGCCTCACAGAGCCAGTCACCCAGCTGGCTGCCTCCCTGAAGCTTATGAAAGGGAAGAAAGGAAAGGAAAGCTAAGCAAAGAAAAAACAGAAGGAGAGGGAGGGCAGACTAATATGGAGCCCCAACATTCTCCAGAGGACTCTGGATCTGCCCAAGAGAAACAGGATGGAACTGAGGGCAGAGGAGAGGAATGTCAATAGTTGTTCGACTTATTCTTCTGCACATTGGACATCTTAATACAGAAAACAAATATGGAGAAATAAAAACGATCCTAAGAAAAGTGGAGAGAAATTTTTTAAATTATTTTTCAAGACTTTAATTTTTATTATTTTCATTTTAGAGAGAGAACATGAGAGGGAGGCAGAGGCAGAGAGAGAGAATCCCAAACAGGTTCCATGCTCAGGGCAGAATCCGATGTGGGGCTTCATCCCATGAGCCTGGAGATCATGACCTGAGCTGAAATCAAGGGTCAGACACTCAACCACCGACTGAGCCACCCAGGCACCCCTAAAAACAACTTTAATAAAAAGAATGAACTTATATTCATAATTTAAACACTTAATCCTCAAAATGACCCTTGGGTTAGGTGATAGTAAACCAATTTACAAAAAAGGAAACTAAGTCTCAGAGTTGACTGAAGTCTGGCTCAGCAATTTCCATCCAGTTTCCTATCCTGCTGAGAGGAATACTGGTACACGCACAGAAAGATGTATGCATGAGGGTGTTTATGGCAACATTACTATATTAAAAAATTCAAAGTAAACTTGCATACGTAAGAAAGTGATTAACGGCATATTATAATTATTAATTAATGGCATATCGTGGGGATACCACTTAGCTATGTATTTTTTAATGCAGCAAATTTATTTGTAATGAGTAGAAAGCTCTTCGAGGGGTGCCTGGGTGGCTCAGTCAGTTAAGCATCTGATTCCTGATTTTGGCTCAGATCACAATCTCAAGGTTTGTGAGTTTGAGCCCCACATCGGGGTCTGTGCTGACAGTCCAGAGCCTGCTTTCGATTCTCTCTCTCTCCCTCTCTTTTGCCCCTCTGCTCTCTCTCTCTCAAGATAAATAAACTTTAAAAAAAAAAAAAGAAAGCTCTTCAAGTTATACTAAGTAAAAACAATTGCTGAACAATATGTTTAGTATGATTCCATTTATGTTAAAAGATTTTTTTCACCATGTATTTTTGTCTGTACATATCTGTATATAGATGCTTATAAAAACTATGAAAGGACACACACCAAAACTTCAATATAGAGGCAAAATGAAGGGCCGCCTTCAACCAACACCCCACATCACCTGAAGTTCTCTTTCTTTTCCCAGAGAAACCCATTTCCTGTATATATTTCTTTATTGTTTGACTCGGTTTGTTTCAATGAGAATATATTCATGATTCCTTGTATAACTATCAAAACAAATTTTGTTTTTTAAAACCATATGATCCTTTGCAAATATACTGTGCTCCTCTGATATTAGTTTTGCACCAGAAACATCTGCTACTTTGCAAAAGCCTGAAAATAAGTTGGTCTTTCTTTTTTGCCTTTTTCTTATGTCAGCAGCAGCAACAAATTCCTATGGGTCCCTTAGCAAAACAGATTACCCTTCATGCTTGCTTCTGACTGATGGAGAGACTTAGTATGCAGACTAGAGACACGGACAGAATTGCTGGGTCACTTGCAAGAAGTATTTAACATCTGTAGGCAATGTAAGTTCTCATCCCATGATGTCCTCACCAGCTGCTGGAAGGCCAAAATTATATTTAATGTAAGTCCGCCTCACCAGTCTAGACATAGGAAGGAATGGATGAGAGCGGGATCCTTAAGCAGCTTTCATATCCTGAGCTGAAATAAGTGACCATTAAAAGGCAGAGCTGAAGAAATACCAAAAGGACTCATTGAAGTCATTAGCAGAACTAGCAGGAAGTAGAGTCTGTATCTGCCTTAATAACATGAAGAAAGCCTGTTCCTGTGCAAATTTTAACAAATGCCAAAATTCTGTCTCTCATATGTTTCTCACTTGATTCCCCACAACTACAGCAAACAGCGTAGGCAGTGATGATATTCCCTCAGGGGAGGAAACGGAGACTCAGAAAGGAAAGGTGATTGACTCGAGAACCCAGTCAGTGAAGGGGCTGCGGCTTGTTGCCCCTCTTTTGATTTCTGGACACATGGCCTGGGAGGCAGAGCCCCCACTCACATCAGTTTCAGGCAGGCATTAAAGAAGCCACAGGGTCCCTTTCCTGGGAGGTTCAGCAGGTTTAAAACATTCCTTTCAGTCCTAGTCAGCGTTCTCTCAGGAACACCTCGGTGTTGACATGTATAGACCAGGACAATTAAATATGGATGTCCATGCAATCACAGATATAATACATCTTCCTGGTGACTAAATGTGTGTGTGTGTGTGTGTGTGTGTGTGTGTATTTGTTGTTGTTGTTTTTAAATAGGACATGCTCTTAGACCTTTCTCTTTGTGCTTTAGAAAAAGCCTCAAAAAGCTTACTGAGAAAAATTGTAATATGAAGGGTTTTTTAAGTCAAATTTTATTTCCATATGGAAGCACAGCTTTTGATATAATACTATGTACCCTTAAATTAATAATAAAAGGACATCCAGAAAGATAGGCTGATGGCAGAATGCCCAAATTAAGAGAAATGGAAGCCAACTGACAAAAGGAATAGAGGGCAGCCAGGGAAGGATGGAAAACCAAATAGACACAGCAGACAGCATGAGAGCAGTTCGTTGTTCTAAACTAACCACGAGTTCTGCAGTCGTGAAGCGCATGGAGGAGGAGGAGGAGTTCGATCACAGTGTAGGAGCCCCTTTGCTCGGTGTCCGGTCTCACTGTCACCATCCAGGAAGACACACGCAACAAGGCTTGAGGAGTGCCGTGAGACCACACTTGTGGATGCGGCGAAAACATTTTCCCCAGCTATGCCTTCACGCTCACCTCATTTTCTACCTATGAGACCTTAGTTCAATCGCTTATTTTTTGAACCTCTTCCTTATCTCTGTACAATGGAGAGCATCAGTCTGCCCAACTCACAGAGCTTTCGGAAAGATGCAGATTCTCTCTGTGCAGCAAAGCACAACACAAATGAAAGATTCTGATCCACACTAGCATTGCCCTGTGGATGAGAGAAAGATTAAATGAGTTTCATCAGGGTTAAACACAGAACTAAGAGATAACCAGGAAGTTAGAAGGAAAGCTAAGGCTATTTGGGAGCAAAAACAGGAGAGGATAGTGATATGGATGAATATGGCACTTCTTATTTTAATCTTATTGATGTGAATAAAAGCAATAGTGATTATTAAAGCTACAAATTGAGAGTCAGGTGCCGCATCATTAGTGGTTTGTGTACTTCACTGTTACTGTGAGTCATGGCATGATATACCATGCGCCAAATAATGAGTGGCTATTTTTACAGCAAGTTAGTTATTTTTTCATTCAACAATTTTTTACTGTGGCCTACCAAGCACTGGACCACCGCTAGGTTATATTGGGATGAATACTGTGAAAAAATGAAGAGGTGACAAAACAGTGCAGGGTGTTGGTGGAGGTCAGAGGAGGACATCTTCTTTTAATAAAAGTGGTCAGGGGAGGCTGTCTGGAAAAGGCAGTATTTGAACTGAGAGCTGAAGAATGAAAATGAGCCATTGAAGAACTGAGAGTGGAGCATTTCAAACAGAGAGAATAGCAAATTTAGAGGGAAAAGGATAGGAAAGAACCTGACATAGTTGAGAAACATAAAGGAGCCCAAGATGCCTGGAGTTTGGTTGCAGCATATAATCATCTCGTAAGGCACAGTTTTGAGGATACCTCACAGATGCCATGAAAATTTAAATAGTAGTCATACTGCACCATGAAAGAGGTAGAAATGTTTTGTCCTGTCATGAACAATGGGGACCTGGGGATCTGTTCACTCACCCACAGAGAGGGACACATGATGAATGGGTTCATCTTGAGCACAGCACTCTACTATATCTACTTTAGCCCACATTTATCACTGTTAGAGAAGTTGATGTCCTGTATTTTCTGTGCAGATCAAAATAGCATCAGCTGAAAAGAGAAAGTGGACACATCTTTCATTTATTGAAATAAGAGACTTGGACGATCCCTCTGGCCAATAAAATACTCTCTGTTTATCTTAGTTTCATATAATTTTTACTTAATCAATAAGATAGAAGAGTAATTAAATAAAAGAAGACCTTCAGAGGATTGCTGTGACAGCCTCTAAAAACCCTTCGGAATTAAAATCAGTCTATGAACAAATATTCAGTTCGTTTCTACTATACTATGTACTGTGGAAAATGCAAAGTAGCAAAAGACAAATCTACTTCCTTGAAGAATTTACAACTTACCTGTGGAGAAAAGTTATATTGAAAATAGAAACTTAATAATAAATTATATTTCATGAAATACAGTGTTCTTTTGTATAGCTTAAACTTCTGTAGGAATCCAGGAAATAAACAATCATTTGGGGCTGATGTTAATCACATAAAGTTTCATTATGCCCGGTGTATGGAAGATAATCAATAAATGCTTTGTTAGATGAATAAGTGAGGTATATTTGAGTTTGGACTGCAAGGATACATGGAAAATTAATTGGTAATGAGAAATGGAGGACCTCAAGGCAAGGGGACCATGATCTTATGCATGGGTGGGAATAAATATGACATATAGAGAGTCAATATAGAGGTAGGCTATGTGAAGAAAAATCATATCAGTTGACATAGGACTTTGAACAGCAAAGTTAATATTTTGGATTTGACTCAAGAAGCTATTATTGGTTCCTGAGAAAGAGAAGAAAGTGCTGAAAAAGAGTGTTTTGGGAAAATACTCTCATAGTTGTATTCAAGGAGAAAGAAACCAAAGACAAAAGGTCCAGTTACATATTACATAGACATTTTTAGAGTAGCACAGTATAAAAAAGAAATCCATAAATACCTAACATTATATATAAGTTAAAGACTTGGTACAGTGCATATATGATAATAGTAAGAGGAAAAATGGTGAGGTTATCAGTACTACACTTGATCTTAACCAAAAGGCCGAGTAGCCATGATGAGGTTATCAGAGTCTGTTGTCACACATTTGGAAAATCTGAGGTGTGCCTCTCTGTCTGAAATCGCCCCTTGCTGTTGCTTGCTCATACACATGCCATGTACATTCCTGCACGAGGGCATTTATGCCTTCTGTTCCTTCTACACAAAATGTTCTTCCCCAAATTTCTGAATGCTTACTCGTTCACCTCCTTCACTCCCCTATTCAGATATCACCTCCTCAGGGGCGCCTGGGTGGCTTAGTCAGTTAAACATCTGACTCTTGATTTTAGCTCAAGTCATGATCTCATGGTTTGTGAGTTTGAGTCCTGTGTTGGGCTCTGCTCTAAAAGTGCAGAGCCTGTTTGGGATTCTCTGTCTCTGTTACTCTCTCTCTCTGTCTCTCTGTCTCTCTCTCTCACTCTCTCTCAAAGTAAATAAACCTTAAAACAAACAAATAAACAAAAAGAATTTTTAAAAAAGGAACAACAAATATCACCTCCTCAGTAGGCCTTTCTAGACCACACTATTAGAAACTGCAGCCATCCAGAAGGCTCTCCTTCCCCTCTTGTTTTATTCTACGTCATAGCAGTTATTATCATCATCTCATATTTTATGTTTTACTTATTTATTTGTTTATTGACTGTTTCCTCCAATTAGAATATTAAATGGGGGACTTTTGTTTTGTTTATTATTTTATCTCCAATGTCTGGAACATGGCAAAGAATCAATCAGTAGTTTTTGAATGAATGAATTGGTTTCCAACAGGTCTACTTATAAAAGCAAAAAAAAAAAAAAAATAGAATTAGTCCTTCTGGTATACTCAACTGTAATAAAAATCAACTACCAGACTGTGGCCTAGAGAAGGTACCACATTGAGCACATAATATCATTTAATACTAGACAATAGTTTGAGACTCAACAGTAGAAATCTACAAACAACTTGAACTGTCTTAATTGAAATGAACTAATCAGATAAGCACTAATAGCATCCATGAGTAGAGACTACTTTTTTTTTAAATATTTATTCATTTTTGAGAGAGGCAGAGAGAGCACATGAGGGGGGGAGGCCAGAAAGAGGGAGACAGAGGATCCAAAGTGGGCTCCACACTGACAGCAGAGAGCCCAATGTGAGGCTTGAACTCATGAACATGAGATCATGACCTGAATCAATGTTGGTTGTTCAACCAACTGATCCACTCAGATGCCTGGAGACTAATTGCATTTAAAAATAAAACAAATGTTCCTCCCTTTCTCTCCCCCCATCTCTCTCTCTCTCTCTCGCTCTCTCTCTCTCTGTCTTTTTAAGTTGTCTAGGGCTAATAATCTCTGTAAGAGCAAAAATGCTCCATGTCTCATTTAAGCATAAATTCTTAACTCTTTAATATGTGGAAAGATATGAGCTTTTATTTCATAAACATAAAATCATGGCAACATTATAATGTCCTGTCAGTCAACTGGAAACACTTCTTGAGTGCTTCCAAGGAGGGCATTGCCCAACGTGCTGTCTCTTGGCGCATCTCATGAAACCAAAGCACAGGCTTGTTTCATTTCAAGCAGTTCACTTCCCCTCATTGCCTAGGCTGTCTTTTCAATATGAGAGCCACACATCACATGTGAGTGTTTAAGTTTAACTTAATTTAAATTAAATTAAATTAAAAATCTACTTCTAGACATGTTTCTAGCCAACATGGAATAACAGGAAAACAGATTTACTGCCCCATAAAATGAAACATAAAATGGACAACATGTATGAAATAATGACTTTTATAAGACACTGGATAATTCAAGTGAGAAGACAGTAACATCTTTTAAGTGCCAAAAGGAAAAAGAATGGCCAACATAGACTCCTATATACCTTTCATAAAATAAAAAATAAAGTATTTTTCAAATGCACAAAGGTTGAATGAAGTTATTCAGAAGGAAAATGATACTGCATAGAAATATAAATGTACACAAAGGAGTGAAAAACACTAGAAATGGTAACTACAGGGGTAAATATATAAGTTTTTTCTTACTATATAAATATCCTTAAAGATAATTGGCTTTCTAAATAAAAATAATAAGGAGGCAGTGTAGTGTTAATATATATAATTTTAAAATGCATGACAACAATAGCAGAAAGTATGGGAGTGAAATAAAGGAATATATTGTAAGTCTCTCTTACTATTGTGATAAGTCATATAATCTTACTTGAGGCTAAAATGTGACAAGTAAACTATGTGTATATAGATTAGAAGGCAACAACTAAAAAAAATTTAACAAAACAAAGAGTAACCACTATTAAGACAACAATGGACACCACTTGTGTGGCTTAGTTCGTTGGGCATCTGACTTTGGGGCTCAGGTCATGATCAAAAGGCTCCTGAGTTCGAGCCCCATGTCAGGCTCTGTGCTGACAGCTCAGAGTCTGGAGTCTGCTTCGGATTCTGTTATCTCCCTCTCTCTCTGCCCCTCCCCCGCTCTCACTCTGTCTCTCTCTCTCTTTCTCTCTCTCTCCTTCAAAAATAAATATACATTTTAAAAAAACTTTTAAAAAGACTACAATGGAGAGAAAATGAAATACTAAAGATATATGCAATTAATCCAAAAAGGGAAAGAAAAAGAGAAAAAAGGAAACAAAGAACAGATAAGACAAATACAAAGTAAATAGCAAAATAATAGAGACACTCCTAAACAAATCTATAATTATATTAAATGGAAATGGGCTGAACATACCAACTAAGCTACCAAGATTACTAAAATAAAACAGCAAGACCTCACTATATGCTATCTATAAGAAAAATACTTTAAATACATAGATGCAGACAGGTTAAAAGTAAAAGAATATGAAAAGACATATTATTCTAGTACTAACTAAATGAAACCTAGAGAGGCTACATTAATATCGGATAAAGTAGATTTGAGAACAAAGAATATTATCAAAGATAAGGATCATCTTTTCAGAAGAACTCGGATACCAAAATTCTAAACAAAATTTAGCAAGTAAAATTCATTAAAATATATTATAACCAAGTGAGGTTTATTTTAACATTCAGAATCAATGTAATTCATATATTTTTAACTAAAAAAATCTTGTGATGATCTCAGTAGATGCATATAAACCATTTGACAAAATCTAATAGCCATGTCTGATAAAACTCTCAGGAAACTAATAGAAAGGAATTTTCTCATCCTTATAAGGGGCATCTGTAAAAATTTTAAAACTAGTATCATACTTACTGGAGAAAAACTGAAAAACTTTCCCTTAAGATTAGGAACAAGATGAACATTCTACTCTCATTACTTCTATTCAGTGTTGAACTAAAGGTTCTAGTCATTGAAATAATATGAGAAGAAGAAATAAAAGGCATCAAGATCGGAAAGGAAGAATTAAACTACCTTGATTTGCAGAAACATGACTGTGTATGTAGAAAACCCTAACGGGGTGTCTAAAGACTGTTGCAAGATATAGGATCAATTTACAAAAAATAAATATATTTCTATTCTAGCAATGAATAACCTAAAATTGAAGTAAAAAATAAAAAGCTATTTAAAATTACATCAAAAATATTAAAGATAAATCTGGCAAAAGATATGAATGACCTATACACTGGGAACTACAAAACATTATGAGACAAAAATAAAGAAGATCCAAAGAAATGGAGTGATACTATATCTGTGTATAAGAGGGCTAAAACTGTGTAAGTTCTTAATAATAATTATATATATTGATATATCAAGTTGATGGATATATCAAGTTAACAAAATTACAATAAAAATCTCAGGAAGCTTTTAAACATAGAAGTTGACACACTTTCTAAAATTCATGTGGAAATGCAATGATTTAGAATAATCAACAATGTTGAAAATGGAACGCAAAGTTGGAGAGCTAACAATGCATGATTTGAAGAATTGTTCTAATGCTACTATATTCAGAAAGCATGGTTTTGGCATAATAGGCAAACAGATCAATGAAACAGAATAGAGTCCAGAAATAAATCCACATGTATATATAAGACTGATTTTTTACAAAGTTTCAAAAGCAATGCAATAGAGAAAGAATAGTCTTTCGGCAAATGGTATGGGAAAATTGGATATCCAAATTTAAAAAGAAAAACAAGAACTTGGATCTGTATCTTGCACCATATAGAAACATTGACACAAAATGGGTTATAGACCTAAATGTGAAATCTAAAACTTGAAAGTTTATAGAAAATACATAGGAGGAAATCTTTGCAACTTTAAGTTATGTAAGGATTTCATAGAACAAAAAAGCACAATCCATTAAAAAATGTAATTGAACTTTCTGCAAATTAAAAATATCTGTTTCTCAAAAGATACATTAAAATGAAAATTCATGCAACTAATAACTAAAATTAATTGTTGAAGAGCATATATCTGATAATGTACTTATATCCAGAATAAAGAACTCTCAAAACTTAACAGTAAGAAAACAACCCAGAAATAATGGGAAAATGCTCCAAAAAGACATTTCACCAGAGACATACAAATGGCAAGTAAACACATGAAAAGGTGCTCAACACCATCATCCATAATTTAAATAGTAATTTAAATGAAAATTAAAGCTAAGATAGATACCATTACACCTCTATTAGAATGGCCAAAGCTAAAACGAATAGACACATCAACTAAGGTGAGAATGTCAAGAGACTGGAACTCTCATCAACAGCAGGTAAAAAAACAGGTTGCCAGTTTCTTTGAAATGTAAAGCTATATCTACTGTATGATGTAGCCGTCCAGTCCTAGGCTTTTACACAAGAGAAATAAAAATATCTGTCCATTCAACAACTGGTGCTTGAATGTTTATGGCTTCAGAGGTAATAGTCAGGCACTGGAAAAAGTTCAGGTGTCTATCAACAGGTGAATAGACCAACTGTAGTATATCCATACAGTGGAAGACTGCTGTGCCATAAAAATAAATTAACACTTGATTTAAAAAAAAGAAGCCAGACCCTCCCCCCCAAATAAGAGGTACCTACTTTATTATTCCATTTATGTAAAGTTCTAAAAGATATAAAATAACCCTTAGTTTATTAAACAGGTTTGTGGTGGACTGAAGATGGAGAAAAGGAATGATGGCAGGATTGGAAAAGTGTATAAGGAAATTTTTAGGGGTGATGAATATGTTCGTTATCTTAATAAGGTCATGTTTTCATGTGTGTATTCATATGTCAGAGCTTATCAAAGTATGTGGTTAAGTATGTGTCATTTATTGTGTGCCAATTATACTTCAATAAAACTTTTTGTAAAAGTTCCTCTGTCACACCACGCACATGGCAAGCTCTCAGCAGTCCCTTGTAGCTGTGGTTTCCACGTGGGGCAGTGCCAATGTATGGTATTTTCATTGTCACGGAAAGTTAATTTGGACAGTGCTGCCCTTAGGGTCTTGGGAAGGGGCTTTCTGAGAACAGAATGGAAGCAGGTGAAAAAGGGAACCTGAGAAGAGGGAAGCCCGTGTTGTGCAGCTTGGCAACCTTATAATGCAGCCGAGTGACATGAGTCACTGTAAGTCAGCTTCAGGAATTCTGGTTTCTTCTGTAATTTCTCAGAACTCACAAATCAGTATTTATAACAAATACTCTTTGTCTCTCAGCAGTTAAAAGAAGAGCTATCACAACCACTGCAGAACTAGGCTAGAGTTTTTTAGGTGAAGCTCCATTACTTCAGAGATGGTAAGATGGACGCAGGAAGAAGAATGTGGGGTCCTAAGATCTAAGGAGAGAATTAAACTTCACAAATTGATAATCTTAGAGGATACAGCTTAAGGAAACACTGTTGTTAGCACTGGAAATGTATACTGGCAGGAAAACACTTACACAGTTTGCCTAAACAAAATGCCCAAGTTTCAAAGACCTGGTGCCAGGTGGCATTTAGAAATAGACTGACATGCTGGGAGACCAGGAATAGCTCAGCCTTTCAATGTATAAGCGATAAATCTGGATTTCTGGGTTGCAGACTCATTTCGATGTATAGTTTGCTTCCTCTCTTCAGTCCCTTGTATAGATTTGCTTTCTGTTCGTCAGTATTTTTTTCCAGTTATGCCCAACCTTGGAAAGTTTCGCCGAAACATCACTACTTAAGGTCTTCCTGTGATCACCTGTGGTCTGAGAGGTGTAGAGTCACATAAACTCATCTATTTCCTCTCAGAGTGCAACCTTCTCCCTGAACACTAGCTCCTTTAGAACCCCCAAACCACTGCTGTTTACCTTCCCATGGCTTCTGCTCTCCACCCAGTGAACCCAAGAGCCAAATCACCAATCCTCTGAGAAAGAAGAAAGGATAAATTATACCCCTAGCTCTAATATGTCCTTCTCTGAAAAAAAGGCTCACTCTCATTAATCAGCAGTAAACGTATTTGGATGTGAGAAGTAATGTGGTATATAAGGGACAAGTTGAACGGGGGCGGACAAGAATGAGATAATCGTAATTTCTGTCCTAATTAACAGAGATAATAAACTTCAGAATTAAAGTTCTCAGGTTAACTTAAAGCTCTGAGTCATTAGATAAGAATTCAATTAAAGGATGAGTCCTGTTCCTAAATTTAATGAATAGATGGTGCTAGATTTTGCTACATTTCATTTCTTGGGGATGTGGATGTGAAGGAACATGAATGTTTTCCTTGTCTCTTCAGAGTCCATTAGAATGCTAAAAACTTGCCTGCATACTAATGGAAGGGAGAATGTTCTCTGACCCTGTCAACTGAGGTGAAAGCTTTCTCCCGTGGGAGGGGGGGGGCAACATTAGGAAAACCTTACTGTGTTTTTAACAAATTATTTAAAATGTTAATACTCCCAGTATTTCTGAATCGAATTACACTGAAAAGCAGATTCAAATTTTTACTCTGTGACTTGACTACTTTCAGCCATAGCAGTAAGCACATTTCTGAGGTGTCTGAGGTAAATTTTTTTTAATATGTGTAACTAACATTTATTGAATACTTGAGTGCTAGGCATTGTTCTAAACACTTTATATTAATTTACTAATATTATTATTATTATTTTCATTTCAATAATGAGAAAACTGAAACACAAAAGGTTAAATGGCTCATCCAAAATCACACAGATGGTGGGTGGTAGAGCCAGGATAAATTAAACTGTAGTGCTAGTTTAGTAAAAATCCAAAATTGACAAAAATCAATATTAAGCTTTAGGTATATTCTGAACCACTTGGTACATCACACCATTTCTCATGATTTATCTAAAGTCCAACTCTAAAAATCCAAGTAGTTTTTTTCCAAATACTTAAGAAAAAAATGCACAATAGAGCCAAAGGATTCCCCCCCTAAAATATGGACATTACTTGCCCTTAAAAATTTATGATTTTTAAAAATTTTTTAGATTTTTAAAAATTTTAAGATTGAGTTCAGAAAAAAATCATTGAGCATACAAAAAGGACTAGAAATACTCTACAGTATTTTTGCTATACAATAAGTATATTAAGATGGTGTGACTACTGACAATTTCCCAGTGTTCTGAAATTAAAGTATGTATTTCAATGCTTTAAGGATACTCTAAGCTTTTTGGAAACCTTTCTACCTAAAACGTTTTTTAAAAATCAGACATTAGTTGGAAAGAAGAGGAGATTTTTGACCAACAGAGTTGGAAAGCAGTTGGAAAGAATTATAAAAAATCTTGGGAGCCCTCTCTATTCCCAGAGCTCTTCAGGAAAAACACAAAGTCGTCCATCTGTTTGTGTCAGAACTGAGACAATTTTCTTCTAATACTACAGTTGTCTTCCTGTGGCTGTGGACATCAACCAGGGAGAGTCATTTTTACCTACCATTGGCTCATGCTAAAAGACTGGTAGAAAAAAAAGAGAAATTACCCCACTGAAGAATAAATTGGGACCGCACCTTTTACTCACCATTTGTTCCACTGCAATTAAGCTTCTCACAGTTCCCACATAAATTATGCCCATCTTTCCTTAAAACATACTTTCTCTTTCATCTCCACCTTGAATTTTTCTCATCTTCAAAGCCCCTCTCCTATGTCACCTTAAACTATATGAAGTCTTTTCTGCCTGCTCAAGGCAAAGTTACTCACATCCACATTTAGGAGCCCTCTGGGTCCAAGATACAGTGAAGATCCCAGGAGACAATATACCAGGAGAAACAATATGTACAAAATAGTGGGAATCCAAATCTAGCAAGAATAGAGGAATTGGGAGGAAATAGTCTCTGGAAACCAAATAGTGGGAATGCCAAAGTCTGTATTAGTTAGTTCTAGGAGACATGCAGAAGTTGTAGGAACAGGGGGCCAAAGTCTCAATGGGAGCAGGAATAAGTGAAAAGAGAATGTCAGTTCAAGTTACACACACACACACACACACACACACACACACACACACACACAATTTTGCATTTATGAAGGTACCATACTACCAGCGTGGGGATGGCAGAAATAACATAATAAGACATGGCCTTTGTTTTTCAGAAGTCTATTTGGAATTAAAACAAATAATTAGCTACTTTGTTAAAAGGTAAAATGTGATGGACACTATAGATGAAGTTAAAAACAGTATTTTTTGAGGAGAAACATTTGATTCCAGAATCAGGGAAACAACCACGACACAGAGCAGCTCACTGCTGTAGCATCACCCTGGATTGTGTGCAAGAGGCAAACCTGTGTTCAAATCCCAGCTGTGCCTTTGCTTCGGCATGAGGTCTCTTGGCACATTACCCACCTCTGAAAATACTGCCTTCATGGTGTCTCCGTGAACCCTAATTAAGAAGATGCCTGAGGTAATGAACAGTTTCCTCTCTTCCTCTTGCCTGGGGGACAGTCAAACCAGGGTAGAGCTATGATCTGAGGGGTAAGTAGTACACATAGGGAGCCTTGAGCAGAACCTTCCGAGGATGATCCCCTGACTGTCTGGAAGTGCTTTTCTTCTTGGTCTACAAACTCATCATTCCCACGTCCTCCCTCCAGCTGCAGGCTTCCCTTGATCTTCCTCAGACACACACACACCCTCATCATAGCATGACTGTTAGTTACTCTCCATTGGACTCTGACTTGTTACTGACCTTAAAGCCAAGGCCTCTGATTCTTGTCGATTGGGTCCTTCCTTGAGCCCCTGATACTGTACCTAATATCTGAGTCTCTGGATCTTAACTTTGCTTTACTAAGTCTGAAAAACTGCCTGCACCTCCCTTAGAAAGTCTCCTTGGACTGGACTTGGGCCTGGACCAACTTACTGTTTGAAGGATGCTTAGCCAGTCCCCCTCTGGACCACCACTCACTTATTTTCTCCAGGGTCCTGGTTTATTCCTTGAGAAAAAAAAATACATAATGTCTGAAAGATTTCTATAAACCATGTGAAATAAATACATAAAGGAAATAAATCCAGAAGATTCCAAAAATATTTTTGAAGAAGTAAAAATATGTAATCCTCCAGTGACCAAGTTCTGTCACCGTGACCAAAATATCTTGCCACTATTCTTGACTCTCCATCTGTTTTGCTATCATCTTTTCTTGAAGACAGTGTTGCAGTAACTTACCAACTGGTCTTCCCACCTCCAGTTTGACCTTCTTCTGGTCCAAGGGTCTAATAATTCAGATGCTTAAGGAGAAGGAAGAAGGAACACGAATGAATGACCAGGGCTGAGTATAATTACATATGCAAACAGTACAAATGGTGGGTTGGAGACCAGGAGAAAGCATTTGTGCCTGTGTACATAAGGGGAGCCCACTCCTCAGTTATAGCTTATAGTTTTCTTCCAGAAATGCAGGCCAGTCTTTCTAGAATACCCTATTAAACAACAACAACAATTTTAAAAAGAGACCAAAAATTCAGACTTTTATGTAAAAAAAAAAAATCTGAATGTTGGCTGCCCCTCTTTTCTTGATGTAATAAATTCCTCTGTATGCCTGAAACTGTTTGAAGTTGAGTTTCTATCACAAGCAAACTAAAAGTCCTGACTAATAGAGCTGTTTACATGACTTCCTCCCAGGGGCCCCTGGGTGGCTTAGTCGGTTAAGTGTTCAACTTTGGCTCAGGTCATGATCTTGCAGTTCATGGGTTCAAGCCCCACTTCCTGTTCTGCTGACAGTTGGAGTCTGGAGCCTGCTTTGGATTCTGTGTCTCCCTCTCTCTCTGCTCCTCCCCTGCTTGTGCTCTCTCTGTCTCTCAAAAATGAATAAGTGTTAAAAACAAAATTTACAATACTTCCTCCTAAACTTTGAGGGCAAGTTAATCATTTTTTGTATGCCTGGTGCTTCACAGGGGCTGGCACCAAACTGGAATTTAATTATTTACAAATGAATGGAGACATGCATAACTGTATACTCTTTGAAGACCTACAAGCTGGGAATGAAAATTCCAAAATAATAGGCACTAGGAGATTAATTCTTGAAATTGCAGAAAAACCTTTCAAATAGGTATTTGCATTTCTTTTTCAGGCTCTAAGCTCTTTCTGGGAAGGAGGGCTCGTGCCTAACTCCTTAAAGACTGCCATCCCTGTTGACCCCTTGTGAGAATGGGCAGTCAGCAAACACAAAATGTCAATATGTTCAAGCAGAAGGAACACAAATTCACATTTCCTTAGGGTACAAATTTACTCAGAGTAAACAGGCAGATAATGACTGAGTCTTTTTAGATCCAAGGGCAAATCAAAGAAGCTTTAAGAAACAAGACAAAACAAAACAGCTTTGAGGTTACTATTTGAATAATGCCTTGGGTAATAAGATGCAATTATCCACCTGTGCCATTGTCAGGGGTCACTTCTATGCCCAAAGTTGCTCTTCCATTTTGTTAACATTCATTTATTCATTACCCCCAAGGCAGTGCCTCTATATCGGATGGCCCTGTGCAGTTTTGACCTTGGACAGTTACTGTCAGACATGCACAAACCCTTCCTCTGTGTGTGTGAGACACAAATATCTTCTCTTGGGGCTCCTTTCCCAAGCCCCAGTTTCCTGCACCTTGGCACACCAGAACAAATCAACACGCACCTTTGGAAAAGTGCTGGCATATAGCTTGTTACAGTGGGAGGGCAGTTATCAATTATCTAGTTGAAACTTTAACTTTAAAATGATGAAACCAAGGCCCAGAGAGGATAGCATCCATCTAAGGCCCACAGCTAGTTAATGGCTGTGCCTGACCCAGGCTTGGCAGTTCTCCGTGTGGTCACAAAACTGAAACTCTAATTACACAGTTTTGCTGACCTTGAGGTATAAAATTACCATTCCTCTAAAGGGCGTTAGATACATTAGCCAAATTGGAGCAATTAATTTTCAAGTGAGCAACTTTGGTTTTCAGATCTCATTATCGGGGGGAAACATCTGAACCTTAAAACCAACTGGCCTTAAAACAGTCAAGTCACGATTCTCCTTCTCCTGTATTCAATCCACACTTCCGGGCATCGCACTGGAGGTCGGAAGTCCCCCTGGTCTGCCTGGAGCTCAGAAGCACTCAGGACTGAGGCAATTCCTGCCTCAGCCTGCTGAACCTTGGGGGTGAGAAAGAAGATTGCTTTCCAAGCGGAGATTATTTTTCAGCACACAGAGTAATAACGACGGCTCCAGGGAGGCTTGGGAGAAGTTTATGAAAGGTTTTGTTTGCATAAAACCTGGAATCATAAGGCACTGGAAAAGGCAGGGTTTCAAAAGCACTGTTTGCTGCTGCTTTCTGTATCAAACACATCCCTCTACAAATTTGGGGCATTTCATTTTCAAAGATATTATGAACACTTGTGATGTAAAATGGCAGCCAGGGAAATGCTATTGTCTGCTAAATCCTCAAGCTATTATTGCAGAAAAACAAGATTTCTGCTCCGCTACCCTGCTTGTCATTGACTTCTCATTCATCTGTCTGCCATAATGCCTTTGGGGATGCCTGGGCGCCTTTGCAACAGGCAGGTACCTACATCAATCCAGTCTAATGAGTGTGTCTTAAGTGCAAAGACATCTACAAAGACATATCCCTTCTCATCTAAGCTGGCTGTTCACCAAGAAGAAAGCCTGCCATTCACCATCACACCGTCGCCTGGCCAGCCTGCACATTTAATGAAGAAAGAAGGATCTTTTCCTCTATGTCACATGTGGTGGTTCACCTTGTCTTCTATGCCATCCCCCCGTGACCCTAAAACATGTGCTGATATATTTTATTAAATTTCAGGGACCCAAAGACTCAGTGGCACGCCCATACTCTGACGTCTCCCCAGCTCTCCTCCCGCCAACCATACTAACATGTCTTTCCTACATACTTTCTCTTTGAAATTACAAGTTAATCTGATCAACAACACTGGTGTCTCCCAAACTTTTGTCATTTGTCAGCCATCCTCACAATTTTTGCATTTTTCTGTGAAGCACCCATGCTGTTACTTACCTAACATTTTTACTTAAATTCACTCACTTTTAAATATAAATAATTGCTTTAAATCTAATCAGTTCTATCTGTGAAATTGCAAGTTTGATATGCTATTTATTTTAATATATTTTAGGAACAATATATACATAGAACTTTTTTATATGTAAAACTATTAAAAGAAAAAATATTGAATAAAAATCCCCTTGGGATTTGTGTACTTTTCTGTATGTAGGTTCTAACAATACCAGATTAAAATTTTTTTAATGTTTTTATTTATTTTTGATACAGAGAGAGACAGAGCATGAGAGGGGGAGGGGCAGAGAGAGAAGGAGACACAGAACTGGAAGCAGGCTCCAGGCTCTGAGCTAGCTGTCTGCACAGAGCCCGACGCGGGGCTTGAACCCACGAACGTGAGATCTGACCTGAGCCGAAGTCGGAGGTTTAACCGACTGAGCCACCTAGGCGACCCTCTAATAATATCAGTTTAAAGTAAGAATAAGTGGGGCGTCTGGGTGGCTCAGTCGGTTGAGCACCCCACGTTGGCTCAGATCATGATCTTGTGGGTTGTGAGTTCGAGCCCTGCATCAGGCGCTCTGCTCTCAGTGCAGAACCAGCTTCAGTTCCTTGGTCTTGCTCTCTCTCTGTCGCTCCACCTTTTGTGCATCTCTGTTTCTCAAAAATAAATAGATATACTTAAATAAGAACAAGAAATAAAGCTATAAGCTTGGTGTTTTGTTTTGTTTTTAATGAAAAGATGGTCACTATCCAGTGTTAAGCATCGCTTCTCAAATGGCGGTAAGCATCAGTGACCTGGGGAGCTTGATGAAACACGGATTCCAAACACTCCCTGGAGAACCTGTAGGAGCAGGAGAGGACGGGGGCCCTTGGATTTGCATTCCTCATAGCTTCCCAGGTGCTGGCCTTGCTTCTGGTCTGCAGATCTCATTTAGTGGTGTTGAAGGAAAATAAATTGAGAAAGCACCATCCATTTTAGACTGTCTTGTGTTAAATACATGAGGTATAAAAAAAATCTAGAAATAAATTTTTTAAGGAAAGAAAATATTTCCTGCTCATTATGCATCTGCTATAGACATACCTTATCAAAAAAGAACTTTTTAAAAAAATAATTAAGCTTATTTATTTTGAGAGAGAGAGAGAGAGAGAGAGAGCACATGAGTGGATGTGCTTGGGTGTGCACGGGCAGGGGAGGGACAGAGAGACAGAGAGAGAGAGAGAATCCCAAGCAGACTCCATTCTCAGCACAGAGTCTTGAGATCATCACCTGAGCCGAAATCAAGAGTCAGACACTGAACCTACTGAGCCACCCAGGTGCCTTACAGAATTTTTTTTTGCTTTTAATTTTGAAACAATTTCAAACATAAAGAATAGTTGAAGAGTGTAAATAACTCCTGAATAACCTTCACAAAAATCCCATTCAGATTTCTCCAACTCTCCCAGTGATGTTGATAGCATCTGATAGCCGTGGGACTCCAAGTGGGATCACACATTGAATTCAGTTGCCACATTTCTATGTTCTCCTCAGTGACTCTGACCCTCCTCACTTCATGACCTGTAAGGTAACATGTAGGTCATTTTGTAGAACGTCCTTCAGTATGAGTCTGTCTGACATTTCCTCATATTTTAACTTTGATTAATTGATGAAGAAGGTTCTGTCAGGCGTCCCCACTGTGAAGGTATGTTTCTTCCTTAGGAATTATGTTTCATAAGGAGATATTTTGAAACTATAATAAAATCCCCTTATCCACCCCCCTTGGGTCCACGAGCTTTATTATCCTCAATGTTTCTTACCTGAATCAATTATTATTATGATGGATAACAAGTGGTGTTGCCTTAACTCTGTCATTCCTTTTCCACTTATTACTTGGCCTTCTGTAAAGAAGCTTTCTCTTTTTTCAGCCATTGATTTATATCAGTGTGAATTCATGTATCCCTCTGTTATTTAATGAATTATAATCCACCGCTGTCTTTACTTGTTTTGAGACTGAGGTTGTCCCAGATTTGACCAGAGGACTTCTTGAGGGTCAAGAAATGTCTTTTGTGTTTTTTCGACATAGTCCCATCATTCTGTGAGCATTTCCTCAACTTTCTGGTACAAAAAGCTGTTACAACCTTGTCTTGTTCTTCCCCCTGCCAGCTCTGAAGTCAGCCAGTTCCTTAAGGAATGCTTTCTTTCAGTGTTTTAGTGGAGAGTGCTATCTAGAAACCCGAATGTGTCCATTGCTATGGGACATCATTGCTACTAGGTTCTTTCTTTGTGTATAGTTGTGCTGTTTAATTCTAGCCACTGCTCTGAACACTATTCCAGTCAGACACAATAGAGTTAGCTTTATGTAGGGAAATGTGTGGCTTTTATTTGTATTTTTTTAGTATGGATATTGGCCAGATCTAGGAAATATAGGTACACACACGTAAATACATATACACATTTATGTGTATACATATGAGGTGTGTTTATATGTGCATGTGTATACATGCACATGCCATGAGCTCATACAGACACAGCTGACTGAACACCACAGCTTTACTCTAGCACGCCCCCGTCCATATCTGTACCTTCTCCAACACTGATGAACCTGGCTTCAGGTGTCAGCAGTATATTTACTCATTTGCTTAATCCCCCTCCTGTAGCCAATCCCTTGATCCCACAAGGCTGCCTCTCCACAACTTTCTTGTGTAGACTCCAGCCCTGCAATGGCCCCTGCCCCTTAAAATAGTAAGCCATGAGGGCTCCAGCCTCTGCCCAACAGCCTTCCCACCATGCTCGAAAGGAAAAAAGAAAGGGAGGAAGTCTAAGAGGGAGGCAGAGAGGCAGGGAGGGCAAGGTGAAACTCAACTGCTCTCTTCTCCAACCTTTGTCCTACCCACAAATATCCCCTGTCTCTTCAAATAGCACCACCACGATCCAGCTGCTCCTGATGCTGGAATCATCCTGAGTCCTCTCTTCTTCTTGCACCATGTCTTTTTAAATGGATCTCACGTCAACCTACTTTGTGCCATCTCCTAGTCTCCCACCAGCATCTCTCACCTGGATTGCTGAAAAATTCTCAAAAGTGATTTATCCACTTCAATTCTTGTTTCCCTGAAAATATCAGTTTTAGGTTTAGCTTCAAACATTTGGATTCCAAAAAGGAATTACATGTGCCAACAATAAGGGAGTTTAATATTCTTGCAATGCTAGAAATAAATTTCTTTTCAATGGCATATACTCTCCAATCAAATGTCTTTTCTCATGTCTGAATAGCAGACTTATACCCTTTTACTATGTTCTCTTTTCAAGATGGTGTTTCTTTCTGTTTATATAGTTCCATGCAGTTAGGATAAGACCCTAAAAGTAATGGATCAAAACAATAATATAGCTCCCAAGATGCAACTGAAAATAATCTGTTCATAAAGTTAAGTGTGTATATCTATTTTAAGGAGCATGTATTAAATAGTGCAGAATGCAACCTTTGTTTCTAATGCGTAGGTTCTCTTATTAAAGTTACTAACTTCTTGTTTATTCAATCAAAGTAGTACAATTATATGAAAGGAAAGGAGAAAGGATTATTTATCCAAATAACAGATCTAAAGTTGTCTTATTCTTCCTCAGTCAAAGCTTCTTTTATCTTAGAGAGTGGTTTGGAAGTGAGCACTACTCTTTGGAATGAAATGGATGGCCAACTTGGGTGGGTATGGTTTCCTGAACATGGACTTACAGTTTCCCTTCTCAGCATAATCTTCTTATTTTTAGTAAAATCCAGAATGGCTTCCTTCCTCCTCGAATGTTGTTGCAACATTTGCACCAATAGACTTGTCATCTAATGAGACAACGCTTCTCCGATAGTATTTAGATCTGGCAGCACGGTGATTGGCATCAGCGTGTAATTAATTGTGCATATTAAACAGCTGTAATCACACATAGATTCTATTAACCTGGAAGGCTGCTGGGATGCTTACTATTTCAGAAGCCCAGAATAAAAAGAATGCACAGATGTCCCATTTTATTACCTCATCTTCAAAGATAACATTTTAAGTACTTTTAAAATGTGCTAGCAGCACAATTTGTGAAGTTAGATCAATTTTGCTCTTATCCTGACTGAAATGAAAAAGAAAAGAAAGAAAAGAAATTTGGAGCTCCTGGAATACTGAGAGTTGTATATAATATGAACAGAATTCCTGATCACACATATCCCTTGCCTTTACCTCAAGATCTGAAAACATATTCAATGGAAGAATAACGCCTTTCCAGAGAGGACATTTTAAAGTTTGTCAAAATACCAAGTGTTCTTCAGTGGCTATGGCAGTGGCTTTCTTACCTCATGCAATTTCTCTGAATAGCCACCTTTTGATAAACCTTTATCAAAGCTTTCAGCAGATATTAAATTGAGTCCCAGTAATTCCCTGATGTTTTTCCCTCCACAACATAATTGTGCTGAATGCTGTGATCATTATATGTGTTGGCAGGTGGCCTCCGATCAGATTAGGCTAGGGCTTGAGTAGACAGAAATTTGACCAGCCATCTATCCATTGCTGGGATAGAAGGAGGTAGAATCAGAAAAACCTTCTGGTAGATAGTGAGGATCAGAATCCTATGCCTCTAATGACAAAGTTTGCAACCTTAAGTCAAGAGGAGAACGATAGGCATGGACAGAGGAGACCGGACTACACACATCTTCCCTTCTCTCATTTTGTGTGGATATGGAAACGCGGTGATAACATCAGCTTTGACTCAAGCATCCCATCCATTCTCCACACTGCAGCCTGGATGAGGTTTCAAGACAGAGGCAGTCATGTCCATCTCTAGCTTAAAATTATTCACTGACTCTCCACTGTCCTCAGGACAAAGTCCAAATCCCTTATCACCACTTAAAAGTATTTTACCATACAGCATTGGCCTATGTCACTGGCCTCAAGTCTTACCTCTCCATTCCAGCCAGATAGAACAACTTTGGGTTCATAAACCTAGCCAGATAGGCTTTTTACCCAAGTTATTCATGTCACCTTAAAATGCTTCCTACAATCCCACGTCTCTTGCCAGGATAACCCCTACTTACCCTCCACATCTTACCTCTTCCTGACTCCCCAAGGTTGAGTTTGGGGCTTCTTCTCTGTGTTCCTTTGAAACTCAATATTTGTCCTTGCAAGAGCATGGGTCACATTGTATGTAATTCAACCTGTTCAGTGTGCCGTATCCTTGATGCATATCTTGTCCTGCCTGTGTAGGCTAGCACTCCACACAATGTTCGCACGTACCAGCTCTTTAGTCAATGTTGACTGAATGAACAGAAAGATGACTTCCAAACCCAAGAGCATGCCCACCAGTAGCACCTGCAGTTATAGACATAATTCTTCATTTCCCGTTCAAAATAGTCCAATCCCTCCATCAGAACTCTGATGTTGAACAAGCAATTTGCTGACCAACTTTCTAAGGTTTACCAAAACACGGGGTGCCTGGGTGGCTCGTCGGTTATGCATCCAACTTTGATTCAGGTCATGATCTCACAGTCTGTAGGTTCGAGCTCTGCCTCGGGCTCTGTGCTGACAGCTCGGAGCCTGGAGCTTACTTATGTCTCCCTCTCTCTCTGCCCCTCCCCTGCTCATGCTCTGTCTCTCAAAAATGAATAATGTAAAAAAAAATTTAATAAAGTTTACTAAACTGAAGAGATTTTTCACCCGAAGCCTTGAACTCTCCCTTCTCCCCTTCACTTATTCAAACTGTCTCTGACATTAAAGGATTCTTAAAGCACTCTCTCCCCTGCCTATTGACTCCATACTACCTGTTCTCTTTCTTTCCAATCTTCACAGGTGTTCCTTCTGCATCTGTAACTTAGCTCTTTATAGTATCCTATCATTCTTATTGTTTTATGTTTAGTTCATCTCCCAATTAAGCCGCGATTCTTTAAGCACAGAGATCAGTTCTCATACTTCTTATTAAATGTATCATGACTCTAGAATAACATCCACTAATGCTATCCCTATAACTCTACCGTATAGTACTTTCTGTTGAAATCTATGTGTTATTATCTTTTTGTATCATGTCTAGTTTCCCCTACTACAGTCTAGATTTTTGATCTTCTCTGGCCTAATCCATGTCTTATGGTTCTTTTGCCCTTAATATGGGTAATGTGTGTGTTACACACACAAAATAAATGTTTATAGTTGATGACTATGATGATTATGGTGTGTCTTCAATATATATTTGTTGGGGCGCCTGGGTGGCTCAGTCAGTTAAGCGTCTGACTTCAGCTCAGATCATGATCTCATGGTTCCTGAGTTCGAGCCCCGCATTGGGTTCTGTGCTGAAGGCTCAGAACCTGGAGCCTGTTTCAGATTCTGTGTCTCCCCCTCTCTCTGCCCCTCCCTTGTTCACACTCTGTCTCTTTGTCTCAAAAATAAAGAAACATTAAAAAATAAATTAAATATACACACACACACACACACACACACACACATATATATATATATTTGTTGATTACGTCATTGATTTGCCATGGCAAATACATTTCCAATCTGAGAACAGAAAACCCATTTTTGTGCCCACTCATCTGATTCGTGGAGCCCCAGGAGCCTGAAAGTTTCATGTCCCATTTATCTTTCACATTTGAGCCTGAGTATCTCCATTTGGAAAACCAAAGACCCGAGGGATGGTACCATTCCTGATAAGTTGCTCCTTTTGGCAGAAGGAGCAACATTTCTACTGTGGAACACTTACCTGTAAAGAATTCTTTTGTAATGAAGAGCACATCTTCTGCTTAATGCAAGTCTCAGCACAGCAGAAGGCAAGTCGTATTTAATTACCCCAGCTGCTGATGCTCCCTTGTAATTATTGTATTTATTTTGAGATTTACAGCTGTAACGAAGACATTAAGAAATGAAATCCTGGAACTCTGCTGCAGTCCCAAGATAGGATTAAGTTTATGATTAATAATATTCACGCACTGACAGCCTAAGAAGATAAACACCATCATCACTCTATTGTTAGGTTATCTTGGGATCTAAAATTACTTGTCCTACATTGATAATGAAAACTTGTCATCTTCCTCTTCCCATACTAAACACCTCACCTTCTCTAGATATATGAGCTCTTTTGCGGAGGAGACAAGCAGATGCAGGATGTGCTTACCCCCAGAGAACATGACAGCAATGACAACTCTATCCTTTACTGATGAAGGAGAATTTGCCCAGAAATCCTTGATTAGTGTTAGTGTCAGTGTATTATAATGGCAATATCTGTTCTGAAAATAATGGGTTTTTTTAATGTTTTCTATTTATTTTTGAGAGACAGAGAGAGACAGTGTGAGCAGGGGAGGGTCAGAGAGAGGGAAACACAGCATCTGAGCTAGCTGTCAGCACAGAGCCCAACGCGGGGCTTGAACCCACGAACCATGAGATCATGACCTGAGCCGAAGTCGGACACTTAACCGACTGAGCCACCCAAGCGCCCCTGTTCTGAAAATAATGTTGACATTTATCTAGAGCACTGATATCTTTTACCTTTTTATAATTATCCTGTAATTGTACTCCCCCCGTGCCCACCCATGAATCATGTAACGCCAATAAAGACAGCAGCAAGTTATTCAGTATCCCAGCATTGTGCAGTTCCAGAAGGGACTGTTCGCACCGAACCATTAGTGTACAACATAGGATACCGTATAATGTGGATTGAGCCCCCTCAAACTGTGTACCGTGGCAGATGTGGACATCTCTTTCCTCCAGGGAGGCGAGCCTCAAACTGCTTACATTGTCATTTGGAACCAAACCCTGAAAATGTAAGCAGGATAAGGACTCCAAATTCCCCCTTTTTCCAAGTTAACAATTGTATTTCCCACTAGCTAGGTTTGTGAGACTCAAAGCCACAGGAAGAGATCACAGAAAGATATAAAGAGCTGACTGACCTGAAAGAGTGATCAGTACCGATCAGGTCAGTGATATTAATATACTGACAGTGACTGGTGGGAATGATGCATACAGTGTAAGTTCGTGCTTGCTTAGAAAGTCAAAGAAACCAGTACTTATCCTGAACCTACAAAGTGCCAGGCAGCTTAATGTATATTATCTTATTAAATGCTCATAACCTCCTGTAAGGAAGGCACAATTGTCACTATTTTAAAGCCAAGGAAACTAAGACTGCAAAAGTTTAAGAAACTGGGATAAACTCTCAGAGCTTTTTTCACAACAATACACTGCAACTCTAAAAAGCATAGACGTTTCAAGGGCATCACGAGTATGTTCTATAACAGAGCTGCCAGTGGAAACATAATGCAAGCCATGTGTGTAATTTTAATCTTTCCAGTAGTCATATTTGAAAAAGTAAAAAAAAAAAAAGGCAGGCGATAATTTTTATATTTTATTAATTTTTTTCTTTTTTAGAATTTTTAAAACATTTTTTTCAACCTTTATTCATTTTTGAGAGACAGAGAGTGACAGAGTGCAAGCAGGAGAGGGGCAGAGAGAGAGGGAGGCACAGAATCCGAAGCAGGCTTCAGGCTCTGAGCTGTCAGAAAAGAGCCCGACGCAGGGCTTGAACCCACAAACTGCGAGATCATGACCTGAAGCTGAAGTTGGATGCTCAACTGACTGAGCCACCCAGGTGCCCCTTTTATATTTTATTTAACCCAGTGTATCATAGATATTAGAATTCCAACCAGTTATTGAGATTGTTTTCATACCAAGACTTTAAAGTACAGTGTATATCTCACACTTACAGCACATGACAGTTTGGACCCGTGTACATTTTGGACCTGGACCACCTTTCAGGTGCTCAGTAGATACACGTGGTTAGTGATCGCCATGCTGGACAATGCAGCTCTATAATGTGCATAGTCTGCTGCACAGAAGGAATATTAAACAATGATAATAAATGGTGAGAGGTTGCCTTTACCATATTTTATTCATTCATCCATCTGATACTGGCTGAGCACCTAGCGCACAGGAGACCGTAGGGGATAGAAGGACAAGTGACCATGCTCGCAGGAATTCAGAATCAAGTAGGAGAGATCAGAGAAGCAACAAATAAGAACAATTAGGATGGAGAAGCTGAAAGTGTCACAAGAAAAGCACAGAGAAAATGCTCTGGAGCTTCAGCAGAGGGAGAGGCTCTTTCTAGCTGGGAGACCAAGGAAATTTTGGGTCATTTAAACTTAAAAAAAGAAAAAGATGGGTAGAGAGCAGACATGCAGAGTTATAGAGAAGGGCACTCCAGGCAGAGGAAACAGCTTGAGCAAAGGCGTGGAGGTGGGTCAAGCATGGGGTATATGTGAAAAGTGGTGAAAAGTTCTGTAAGCTTAGAGCTTAAAATGAGTGAAGAGGAGGAAGGGAAGAGCTCTGAGGAGTAAGCAGTGGGCAGTCATTACAGCTTATGAGCAAGAGATTGAAGTTTAATCCAGCAATACAGTATGTAATCTGGAACAAATACTGTAAGATGGTAGGGGCTCGTGGGTGGCTCAGTCGGTTAAGGGTCCGACTTCAGCTCAGGTCATGATCTCCCGGTTCGTGAGTTTGAGCCGCATGTCAGGCTCTGTGCTGACAGCTCAGAGCCTGGAGCCTGTTTCAGACTCTGTGTTCTCCCTCTCTCTCTGCCCCTCCATTACTCACACTCTGTCTCTCTGTCTCTCAAAAACAAATAAACATTAAAAATAATAGCTGCAAATACTGTAAGATGGTGAGGGGACTTCTGTAATCATCTGAGTGAGAGGTAGCAAAGCCATGAACTAGAAGGAGAATGAAAATAAAAAGAAGGCAAAAGATGTACTATTAGAGGTTCTATTAGCAGGATTTGCAGCTTTGTAGAACGAGGAGACCCGAGCCCAAGATGCCAGGGTACCTAGTGTAGAGTTGATACCAGCAACAGCAGCAACCACATGAAAAAGACAACAGAGGAAGAGGAGATTTGGGAGGAAAGGTAATGGTCCAGTTTGGGACATACCGAATTTTATTGATAACCTTGTATTGGATAAGTAAGTAAATAATAAAGTATAGATACTTGATCTCCTCAAGTGCCATTAGAAAATGAGCCAGTGTTTAGGGAAGTTGGAAAATTTTATTCTCCACACTGTAACCTTGGCAAACAGCCTCACGTCCCTGCATCTCAGTATCCTCAAATGTAAAATGGTGATGATGGAAACTCCCTCTCGGGATTGAGTGACAACTCAGTGACCTGGTACAGGTGAAAGTTGAGAACAGTGTCTGGCCCAGAATAAACACTCAAGAAATGCCAACTCTTATTACTATTATAACAATTTTTCCATTTGGGGGATAAGTAAGCTCCAGTGTACCTGTGTCAATGAAGGTTTCCACCATCTCACTACTATGTGGACAGCAGAATCAGCAAAATGGTCTTAGGAGGACTCAGGGCCTAGGATTCTGGGTGCTCTCTCTACTTTGTGGGCAGTTCCAAAGGGCAGTTCTGTGGTAGAAGAGTCATTGGTGCTGTGGGAATCTCAGAGTCAAGAGCTGCAGTATGCCCTAGAATAATAGTAAGTGTTAAATTTAGTGGTTTGATGCAGCCACCTTGTACCAACTTGCAGAAGCTGATTGTTAAATTTCTGAGAATTTTGCTACTTGGTTGTTGCCATTATTAAAAATGAAGTTATGTAATCTTACAAGTACGTTAATAATATAAAAGTAAGGTAATAAATACCCAATACTCAGAATTTCTAATTATTTTACTATTATCTATGCTCTTGAGGTTCTTCTTACCTATTGTATATCTATTGGGGGGAAATACTACGTAATGTTGTACTGCTCCTCATCTCTTCCTGACATTCAGTGATGTCACATTAGAAGCTTGAAGTCGATCAAAACGGGAATCTTTATGCCACGGGACTGGAAAATGCTACAAATCAAGGTTTGAGTTACTCTTTTGTTGATGGACAAGACAAGGGAATGACAAACTACAGTTCATAACCCAAATCTAGCCCACTGCCTATTTTTGTATGACTTAAAAGTTCAAAAAGGCTTTTGTATTTTTAATAGTTGAAAAAATCAAAAGAAGATTTCATGGTATATAAAAATTACATTAAATTCAAAGTTCAGCATCCATAAATAAAGTTTGACCAGAATACAGCCACATTCATCTGTTCATATGCCATCTGTGGCTGCTTTCGGACTGTGATGGCAGAGGGTTGTAGAGATATATAGTTAAGATAGAGACCTGTAAAAGCTAAAATGTTATTCTCTGGCCCTTAGCAGAAAACATTGGCCAGTTCCTGGTTTGGACTTAAGAACATGGTAGAGAAATTTTAAATAATGCAGATTAAACTTTTTTTTTTAATTTTTAAATATTTTATTTATTTTTGAGGGAGAGAGAGAGACAGAAAGATAGAGAGACAGAGCATGAGCAGAGGAGGGGCAGAGAGAGAGGGAGACACAGAAACTGAAACAGGCCCCAGGCTCTGAGCTGTAAGCACAGAGCCCAATGCGGGGCTCAAACCCATGAACCGTGAGATCATGACCTGTGCCGAAGTCGGAGGCTTAACTGACCAAGACACCCAGGAGCCCCACATATTAAACTTTTTAAATGTATCAAATATTTGGCTATTATATTATAAATAAAAATTTGAGGAGCTAGTCCTCAAAGTACTCAAAGTTGTTGACAAGTGAGTTCCAACATCCACAGTTCTTGTTTTGCTTAGTCTTTCTCACTGACTTGAATGAAAACGATTACTAACATTCATGTAAGAACTATATCCGGTCGTCAATTGCAACTATAGATTGGCTATGGATACAACAGTTTGACAAAAGTCAACAAAAGTATTCTGCAAGAATCAAGTAGCTATATGGGATTTACAACAAGAGGTAATATATAATTTATTATTAGTGATAAATTGTGTATAACTGATAATAAACCTTTGTATGTAAAATACAATAAAACCTTGGATTGTGAGTAACTTGTTCTGCGAGTGTTCCGCAAGCCTGAGCAAACATGTCTAATAAATTTTAACTTGATAAAAGCGATGTCTTGCAATATGAGTAGTACGTGATGCCGAAGATCCCATGATCACAACTGAGCCAATGGTTCTTATAATTTACTTTGGTATACAAGTGCTTTGGATTACAAGTGTGTTTCCAGAACAAATTATGCTCGCAAACCAAGTTTTTACTGGAGAGGCATAGTCTCCTACCCCGCGACACCTCATTGAGCTAACTGTTAAACATTTAGTAGCACATCACTGAGTCAGGTCTTTTTCTCACCTTCTCACATTCTTACCTCCCATAGGGAATAAAGGGAACATCCCAGCTGATTCAATGAGTTGTAGCAATATTAGTCTGGTATTCTACAGTGACAACAAGGCAGGAGTCTAGGAACAAGATGGTTCTAAATGAAGACTGAGTCAGGGCTCCTCTTAGAGTCTTTGAGACGAGGCTTCACAGCAACCAATTATTCATACTTCACACATATTCCCTGAACTGTACCCTTGACTTTCCAGGGTTTGGGCTAAAATTATTTTTATTTGGAATTCTTTTTTATTTTCGTTCTTTGTTCTCCTATCTCCAAATTGACCTAGAATTCTGCCTTCCAGGACCCCTGAAACATAGAACTCTTTTGATGGTCTCCCAGGTGATTTAAAAGCTTGGACATCGCTTAAACGCACCCGATGGGGTGCTTCTTCCATATTTTCCTTACCTCAATCAAAGTTACAAAGCCTGAGACCCAGGGGTGCTCACTCAAATGAAACCTAGCCCCTGGACAAACATTAGGTAACAGACAACCAGAAGGATTTCAAGCGGTTCTTGTTGTCATCGCAAATTTCTTTAGCCACACAGTGAAAAGAAGGGCATGTTCAAGGCCTGATTGCAGGACTCAGGTGTTAATGCTTTCAGCATTTCTTCTGAGACCAAGGGTTGTTGGGGTCACTCACCAAAAATAAACGAATTCTTTACTCACCGAAAATAAACGAATTCTTTTTTTTTTCGTAGTGCAGCTAAGCCAGTATCAGACATCAGGTGATACTATATTAACCTAAAGACAAATGCATTAAGGCGCTGGATTGGTAGAATTCATAAGAGTAGAACCTATTATCTAGTTATTTTCTAAGAATGCAAGCAATGTATGCTGCGCATTTAAAAACTGTTCATTTCACCTGAATGTGTTTTCTGAGCATATGTGTTTCAGGCACCAAATCAATGCTTTTATGTAATCATTTTTAAATTGGAGAGCCAGTTTAAATTACAACCATAATCAAAATTAATAGCATAATGTCTTTTGAAACATTAGGTGTCTGAGAGAATTACCCCTCGACTTTGCCATGGGACTGTGTTACCAATTGATTTTAAAACTACTCTGATGATCTCATGGCTATCTTGGGCTGTCATTGACTAACATGTCACATCCCACCTTTCATCAGCTAACTATGCTCTTGCCAAATAATGTGAAGTCAAATCTGCTTATATTTTCTCAAACTAAGGAAATGCAGGGGGTGTGATGTTTTAAATTAAGCAAGATTGTTATTCTCATAAGGATAGAGGAACTTAAAAATAGTTGTACCAATCCAGAAAGCCTTTATTTGTATTTCATATATTAAAGTAGTTCTAAATATTATGTCCCATCCTTTTGGAAGTTTCAAATTGAGCAATCACTGTTTTATTTTTTCCTTCTCAAGGATGACTTGCAAAAATAGTAGAAACTGTTTTTCTCAATATATCATCCAAAGCAACACAGTTTCTAATACAGAAAAAGAAAAAAAAAAAAGGATTGCTGATATTTGGTTAATGAAATGCTGCCCTGAAATACTCCCCTAAGCTATGAAACTCCTCCCTAAAACTATGTAATTTATTAGAATGGAGGTCCATTTCAGAGATGGCTAACGGTCACATTATTCAGTGTGTCGTGTATAAGAGCAGTTGCTCATGCTTGGGTTTATGATTATGACCTTTACTGTATCACAGTAAGACTTTTAAATAAATTAACATGGATTAAATGGTAAGATGGGCTTGTATATGAAGGCTTTGCTACATAGGATGAAAAAGCACGTCTATATATGTGTGTATATCTCTGGGCATTCATATGTGTATAATCTGCAGTGAATTTGATTTGTTCAAATACAGTCCACTTTTCCAGAGTTAAAGAAAGCAAAAAGAAATAAATAAAAGGCCATTGTGGTATCATCTAGTTGTTTAAAGTCTGAGTTTCGCGCTTCCTTTTAAGCACCTGACATTTTCGTCTTGTTCTGGCAGCCCCATTTTTAGTTCCTCCCTCCTGTTTGGCCAGAAATGAAACCTTAACAACAAGCCACGTTCCCCTGAAATCTGATTATAAATCGCATCTGTGTGTTTTCTCAGCAGCAGGCAGCAGCTTCATATTGGGGTGTAGAAATCTACACAGCTGGAGCTAAACTGTGATTTTATTCAAACTCGGCATGACAATTGGAGAATTATAGACATAGATAATAAATGGGCCTCTAGGAGAAGAGATAAAAGATAAAAAGGCGAGGAAGCACAGGCAGTGGGGTACAGTATGGTCTTGGCTGCAAAGACTGAATGCAAGACTGCTTCCTATCAAAGCATATTGGTGAGCCATACTGGAGTGCAGATTAGCAAACACTTCCTGTGCTTACTACGTGCTGGTAACGATGTAGCTCTGACGATACCAAGATGAATGAGGAGGCATGGTCCCAGCCCTGAGGGAGCTTACAGTCAGCGGGTTCATACACAGTGTGGAAAGCTAGTGATGTACTGAATGCAGCTAGAAAATAGAGTTGGGGCACTAGGCCAGGGAAAGGCTGGGATCAGAAAATGCTTCCAGAACGAGATGATGTTGGAAATGTGCTGATGTATAATGAAAAGACCATTAGACTTAGAACCTGAAGAAGATGGATTGAGTCCTAGGTCTTTTTTTTTTTTTTTTTTAAAGGGGCTCCTGGCTGGCTCAGTCAGTTAAGCGACTAACTTCAGCTTGGGACATGATCTCACGATTCGCTTAGAACCTGGAGCCTGCTTCGGATTCCGTGTCTCCCTTCCACTTTGCCCCTCCTCCCCCTCCCTCCCTCTCTCTCTCTCTCTCTCAAAACTAAATATTTTTTAAAAATTGAGTCCTAGGTCCAGTGTGGTCACACATTAGCCATATGATCTGTCAGTAATCATAGTGGCTAACAGGTGCGCCTCTCACTGTGTGCACGCAGCCACTGTGACATGGAGGCTATTACGTGGTCAGAGAAAGTGGAAAGGTGGCAGAGATGCCTCCTTCAAGTTCAGTGTTTGTTCAGAGTGCAAGATAATCAAATAGAAGGTGACTTCTTAAAAATCTCACTTTAGGGGCACTTGGGTGGCTCAGTCGGTTAAGCGTCCGACTTCGGCTCAGGTCAGATCTCATGTTCGTGGGTTTGAGCCCCGCGTCGGGCTCTGTGCTGACAGCTAGCTCAGAGCCTGGAGCCTGCTTCTGGTTCTGTATGTCCTTCTCTCTCTGCCCCTCCCCCTCTCATGATCTGTCTCTCTCTGTATCAAAAATAAATAAAACATTTAAAAAAATTTTTTTAATCCCACTTTAAACTTATGTAAATCTTGGCTCACTGTTTATTTCTAGCATATGTGTGATAGCGAAATCTAAAGTTCACAGCAACCCTAGAGCAAAGAAGTTAAATGCAGCTATCAATTCTTGAAGATTCTAATTTACAAACAACAACCAAACATTAATAGTCTCTGATATTTCTCAGTTTGTGCTGTAGGACAGTGTGTCTTAAACTTTAAAGTGCATGTGAATCACTCAGGTGTCTTATTAAAATGCAGGTTTAGGGGTGCTCAGTCGATTAAACCAACTCTTGGTTTCTGCTCAGTTGGAGCAGAAACTTGGATTCTGCTCATAATCTCATAGTTTTGAGAGTTCAGTCCCTGCATCTGGCTCTGCACTGAGAGCCTCTGTCTCCCTCTCTCTCTCTCTCTCTCTGCCTCTCTCTCTCAAAACAAATAAATAAACTTTAAAATGCAAGCTTATATTCAGTAAACCTAACAATTTTTAACAAGCACCCAGACAATGCTGATGTTGTGACCCATGAGCTACACTTTGAGCAGCAAAGCTGTAGGGGATGGAAAGATAAATAAAATAGATAAAATAGTATTTCTGCTTTTAAGGAACTTGTACTTTGCCTCCAGATGGATTAACTATATAATTGCTTAAAAGTCTCATTGTAAAGCTTCTCAGATTACAGATTACTTTTTTTTTTTTATTGTGGGGAAATACACATGTAAACCTTATTATCTTAACTATTCTTAAGCATACAATTAGTGTTAACCATATTCACATTGTTGAGCAACCAATTTTTACAACTTTTTCTGTTGTAAGAAACGATATCTGTTAAACAGCACCCTGTCTTCCCTTCCCCCGCCCCGGGCAGCCACCACTCTACCTTCGGTTTCTGTGATTTTGACGACGTAGACGCCTCATCAAAGCCGAACCAGGTAGTGTTGTCTTCTTGTGACTGGCTTCTTACACTCGGCATAATGCTCTCCAAGTTAAGTCATGTTGTGGCATGTGTCAGCATGTCCTTCCTTTTTAAGGCTGAATAATATCCCGTTGTGTGTATAGACCACATTTTGTTTGTTTATCCTTTTATCCATGATTGACACATGTATTGCTTCCACACCTTGCTACTATGCCACGTGTATAAATAATTTTTCAGGATGCTGCCTTTTTGATCGTCGTAAGTATCTTTGAATAATTTCCAAACCATAATACCTAAACATTCTCTTATATGCAGTACTAATATGTACTTTGGGGGCTCAATTCTTTTCAAAAAGCCAGCACTGTATAGTTATAAATTTTAGCATTCCATACTGTCAGATGTTAGAAACAAAAACTTTAGTTTCTCCTGAATGTGATAATAAAATCTCTAAATATTTCTAAAATCTATATTATTAATATTCCAGAATCCCTCTCGCATCAAGATTTAATATATAGGCACCACCTTGGTGACTTGCATTAACAGCAGGCATCAGAATTCTCCCACAGGACAGGAAGCAGAAGGCTGCTGTTTGCCTGGATTTGTCCCGCCCGTGGCATCAGGGCAATGACTATGACAGTGATTGGGTCCTTAACACCATCTGACGGATTATTTTAATCCAGAAAATTGAAATAATTAGATAAGACTATGAAAGACTTACACACTAACGCATATTTTAAACATCTGTGTACAAATTATAAATAACATACAAATTAAATTATTAATTATTAATTATTAATTAACCGCCCTTTTGTCTAGGGCAGCATTTCCAATTCGTGTTCCTTGAAATATTAGTGCCCTTTTTAACATGGCAGGTTTGTGTAAAGAACATTTTCTCTAGCCAAGTACATCTGGGAAATACTGTCCATCTCCTCTTTTGGGGGGCCACCCAAAAGCAGACACCAAGGCAGGAGTGAATGTGCAAGAGATTTATTGGGCAAATTGCCTCAGAGACAAAAAGAAGGTGGAGCTGGGGGACCCAGAGGGAGCCTGCAGACCACAGGGCAGGCCCTGGGAAGGAGAGAAAGGAGAGAGGAGGGCTGGAAATGAAGGACTGCGGTGCAATGCTAAGGAAGTATTTGGAAGACCCTTTGTTAGGAGTCCTGGAGCCCAAGTCAGCAGTGGGAAGAATGCCAGATCTCTTTGTAACGATCTTCCATTAGTAGCCCTGCTGTGCCCAGTCATCTGGAGCAGCCAAAAGGAAGGGCAGCCTTCCTGGCAAACACAGCAAGGGATGGCAGAGCGTGACAGCTGGGCCCTGGATCAGTTGTGTTCCCCTCAGAAGGAGATGTGAAGGGTGCATTATCATGGCCAGTTAAAGACTATGAGAACTCCAATTGCAGAGAAATCATTTAAACTGTTTAGCCACAGGCTTATTTGACTGCAGAATGCCTCCCCACTACACACAAGCGTATGCCTCCCCTCCCAGCCTCCACAAAAGACCACTCATCTTCATCTCAAGGAGCTTTAGGATCCCCGGGACACAGCCTGGGAAGTACTACACCAGGGTAATGATTCCCTTCTGGTCCTGATTGTTTTGTGGTTCTTGCCTACCATCCTTGTCTGCAATAGTTCAAAGTTCCATGCTTGAAGAGTAACCTTTTGCTTTAATTGCAGTTCAGAATGAAGTTTTACTGCCCAGGCTGTTTGTTTCTAATTCCTAACTCTCAAATCAACAGAGAATCTCCAGAAAGATATTAACTGTTGCAGCCCTTGGTATGTGTTCATCCAACCATTCCCTTTTCCCAAGGCAAAAAGTCAAGCTACTTTTTCCCAGCCCCGGTGTCAGCAGAAATACTTACAGTTCCAGCCTGAGGGTGGCTGGGTTCCTTCATGTCTTTGCCATGTTCTCTTACCTGTGGATGCATCTGAAAACGTAGGTCTCTGGGTTGGCGGAGCTGAAACATGGAAGCAACCTGGGGCCCTGAGTCACTGTTTAAAGCAAGTACACAGTCAAGTTGGCCAACTTGTTTTAAGCCACTGGAATTTGGGCCTTACTTGTCATTTCAGCGTAGTTTAGCTTAAACTGACTAATCTAACAATCCACACAATACGGGATCTACAGGAAGATGTCCATTCTGCAAAACGACTTTCAAAAACCTAAAAGCTTAGCTCTGTGCTGTTATGGCAAGAAGGCCTTTCTCCATCTCCTGGAATTTAGGGAAGAAGTAGTGTCTTCCATGATGAATGAGCTATAGAAGAAGTCTTCCTTACAACTTGAAAGTCCCTTTCTCTGAACCTATTTTCTGCCTACCCACCACCCTCATTCCCTAGTCTGAGCTCATTACCATTGTTTTGGCCTTAGCTACCGGACTGCTCCATGAGCACAAATAATTTTACGTTAATCGCTGCTTTCTGTGGGCCTTGAGGAAGGTGTTCCCCTCCCATTCTGCCACAAAGCTAAAGCTTTTTTTTTCCCTTAAGGGATCAAAGGATAAACCCTTCCGTTAAAAGGGCTTCTTTATGCATTTCAAAAGCAAGTATGATTTGTGATAGATCACAGTACATGCAAAATAAAGCTGTTGTTGCTCATTAGATGGCAGCTCAGGAAGACTTCCTTTGAAGGCAAAAATTTTCCCTGTAAGGCAGATGGAGAAATGTGTAAAGGCCAAAAAGATAGCAAAGCCCTAGATCTGTCTCTCAAAAAGCCACTGTATTCCCAGTTCTCATCTAAGAAATGCCTTTTGTTTCAAGACCCTAATGAAAATTTTCCTTTTATGTTCTAGTTTCTTATGTTACAATAAATGGAAGAATTACGAAGAGAATGAACTTCGTATGATAGTACATTGATACCATCTACTCTTACCTTCGGTTGCAACTTTTTTTTTTAATTTTTTGATGTTTATTTATTCTTGAGAGACAGAGAGAAAGAAAGAGAATAAGCAGGGGAGGGACAGAAAGAGAAGGAGACACAGAATCCAAAGCAGGCTTCAGGCTCTGAGCTGTCAGTACAGAGCCTAATGCAGGGCTTGAACCCACAAACCGTGAGATCATGACCTGAGCTGAAGTCGGCCGCTTAACCAACTGAGCTATCCAGCGCCCCACAACTTCTCCTTTTAACCTCATCTTATCCAAATGTACTTCAAACAATTTTATGCTTCTCAGTAATATCACTTTATAATGGATTAGACTGAGGGCAGCAACTGTGTATAAAAAGAATAATGCATTCATTCACTCAACAAAATATTATTGAATCTCTACCATGAAACCTGCTGCTAGGAGTACAGGCATGAAATGTGTACTGTAGGGGGCAGACAGACAAGGGCAAACAGACAATTAAGAGCCAGTTGTAGTGAGAGACACTTACCCTGAGGCTGATGGGGAGGTAAAGCCAAAGACTGATTCTGAGAAATCACCTCAGAAGTAGCCAGAAGGTATTGAAAGGGGAAATGTTTTTCAAAGGGACAGTAGTCTGTGTGGGAGAACAAGGGAAGGGAGAATATGGCCTGTTTGGGCCATGAGTACCTTGAGGGGTTAACTAAAGCAGAAGCTGGTAGTTAAGGGTGGGCAGGGTCTGGCTGATGAATGCCCCCTATTTCATCCCAGTGGTGATGAGGCATTGAAGAATTAGATGCAAGAAAGAGATCCCATCAATTTCACTTCAGAAAACTCTGGAAATGGAAAAAGAAACTGAAGAGCCATTAGGAGGTTGCTACAGGGATGGATGCATTCAAGAACTGACGGGGCTCAGCTGAGGCAGTGACAGCAGGAAGATAACACAGAGATGGATGCAAGCGTCAGGAAAATAGCCCCTATTATGTTTTATTTCTGTGAGAAATTCTAGTGTGATGTATCATCTCGACTTTAGGCACCTTCCCCGGCCCTTTTCTTCCCCTAAATGTCAGAACTGCCACATCAAAGTGTTCATTCTAAACAGATATGTCAATCTTCTGTCTTCCCTGGCTCTTGCTTTAAATTCTTGAGGAGGGGGGATAGGATGAAGGCTGAAATGAGATGCTATCCCATTATTGTAAAGGCCTAAATCCATATCACCCCTGTCTGGAGCCCTTGACCATCCTACAATGGTTCCCTTCTCAATGCAGTTCGTGACCAACCTTCAAATTTCCTGCCCAAGTACTGTCACGTTTAAGACACATAAAAAAAGTGAATTCTTGTTGGCATTTACTTTTTGAAACATTATAGATTTACCACAGAACTGGGCAGAGTCTCAGATAATTGAATCTGGTGTTTCCCAAGAGGTGACATAGGGCACCCAGAATTTTAAGTGACTCGTGTTCAGTAATTATATATTGAGATGTGAATTAGAAAATACATAATTAGCTTATCACATCCATTATTAAGAAATGTTACTGTTCAGAAATGGTTGGTTTAGAAGGTCAGTCATTTTAAAGAAGATATTTAGATGAGAAATAGTGAAAATGGATAAAGTAACTCAAAATCAACAAAGACTAATCCACTCAAACTCTGAGTTCATGATGGGATTAAAGTCAGGACTATAAGTAAAATGCCCACAGGCAAGGACTGATTGTTTACCCGCATTGAACGTCCTTCTCCCAGAGTTTACAGTTACACTTCCCAGGCCTTTGCAGTAAGAATAGGTGTGTTTTCTCCATGTTTCTTCTCTTCCTTCACCTGCTGAAAGCAGGAATTCAGTGGGGGACCCTCGGGGAGGGATGGTCATGTGAAAACAGAAGCCCCCTTTTTCCTAATACACCCTGGAGAGTGACAGGAGAGAGGAAGCTTTAATGTGATGCGCTGCACAGGTTCGGGGGTGGTTGAAGCAATCAACTTGCCCAGCACCACCAGCCTCACTCAACAGCCAAGTTGGAATTAGGACCCTGCCTCCCAAGGGTCTTTGAGAAGGATTAATTCCTGGGTGAAAACAGAAAGGCGATACTGGCCTTTCACTGCATTTATCTGCCTTTCAGTTTCAATTCTTATAAAAGAATGAGCTGCTGATAGTCACCAGAAGGACAGAGAGCACATTTTTAGATGACAAAGGCTTGAAACTAGTTGTCTGAAGACTGACATACTCAAACCCACAAATTGGGATCTGGGTGTAGTTCTCTCTCATCGTTGATTAAACTGAGGAGAGAAGCCCCTTCCCAGTAGGTTAAGCTTAGTCTGATAAGCCCAAGCCAGCCCCATTCCCTCCTCTAGCACCTGTTCCAGACATTTCTCTGACTCCAGTTCAGTGTGGGGCTGGTGCCGCAGAGAAGGGACCCAGAGAGCACTCTCCTTTTGTTTTGGGTCTGTAACTCTGCTTGGTGAAACAAGGGGGTACAGAAGGTAGGCACAGCTCCTACAGCTGGTGCTTCCAGAACCCAAGCTCCCACTGTGGGATTCGAACGTGATAACCAACATGTCCCGACCCACTGCCTCTGTGAGCTGAGTCTGGGCTTTATCAGAGGGAGCTCAGCTGTGTTCTCAGTTTTCTGTACTATATATGCACCATCCGTGCAATTAAAAGGAATCCCACAGGGCCGTGGGCATGTATATAACAAATGCAGCCCAACAGCACATTCCCTGCTGACTGTGGCTTTCAGTATCCTTTTTCTCCTTTTGCTTACCAACCAGCGGCAGGAAAACTTGGCTGTCTTTGAATGTGACAGCCCATGCCCTGGGCATAAAAGATGGGAGGTCGGCATGGATGTTACATGGAGGATGCATCTACAGGTAACTCTTGACGATGCAGGGAAAGAGCAGTCAATGTGAAGATCAACCATGGGGGAAGGTGGGAGGACATGTAGGACAAAAAATATGATTATGAATCCATTGAGAATATTTACATATTTGTCGTGTGTGGCTGAAACTAATTAGTAACCAGCCAACATTCCACTGCGTTCACTGCAGTGTGTGAACAGCCATACCAGTCATCTGGTTGATCAAGTTTAAAGGTAGCAAATAAACTGATGCAAATAATATCTTGATTGATGTAAGCAGGAAACCTAGTGAAGGAGACGAGTGAAGGCGAGGAGACAACTAAGGAGAAGCCAACATGAGTAGCCTGGGTGAACACCTACCCCACAAGGTAAGTAGGACCTGGGCTCAGTCAGTCAACTTCCTGCCTCAGTGAGCCTCATCCTCATGACAGACATCCCATCCACAGATCCTAGCTTGACTCTTTTTAGCTTCTCTGTGTTACCTATGGTCTCCTTGCCCTCATGCCTGTCCACCTGTGCCTCCTCCATCATTACACTGAGCATTGAGCATTGGCCATTCCTGTTTTTCTAAGAATACCATCAAGTCCATGATCACTAACAAAAGTTGTTTATAATTTCTGAGGGAAAGTCCTCCCTGAAGTAAAACTGTAACAGAGGACCGTGGGTTTTGCATGCTGGGCCTTGCAGGAGGCTAAATGGGGTCACAGCCATGAGCCCCAAGGAGTAGGTCCCATCCCCTCAATCTGGACACATGAAACAGAAAGCCTGACAGCACCTAAGCCAGGGCACCCTTGGCCTAACAGTGTGGGCTTCAATTCCAAGGTTTTAGTGCTAATCAGGCCTAGATGTTTTAACTCTGCTGGGGAAGGTTCCTGGGTTGACAGAAACAACACGGCAGCTTGGGTATATTCAGTTCTTTCGTGGGCTCCTGATAATGGTGGGCAGATGTGGTTCCCATTGTCCTTTCTCACGGCCCACTTCAACAAGGGCCCCTCAATTTGTGGGAAAGGCCGGAAGCCACAGGCCAAAAAGACCACAGAGACAGACAGGTGCGATACTCCCACATCCACAGCCCTGTCCCGACCAGTTTCCTTCACTGGCTGGCAGGTAGTGGGTGGGGTGAGGCAGGGAGGAAATGTGGGAAACCAAGAGAACAGATAAACCATGGTATATATTCATTTAACATTCCACAATAGTGTATAAATTAGTATTCTAACGATAGTATCAAAATACAGAGCAGCCTAAAACACATACCACTGAAGAATATGCAAGATAGTCAACAACCATTAAATTTTAAAAGCAGGGATTATTATTTATGTACACATTCTTATGAAGTATAAAAACGTCATGTGACCAACACCAAATTGAGGGAAGAAAAAGAATAGGATGAAAGGAGGGACACGGTGAATGAAGACTGCTATTCTCTCTCAGGCTGGTTGGGAGGTCCACAGGCAACAGGTGTATTCTAGTTTTAAATATAGTATTTCAGGGACACAAAAAAGTAAGTAAGACAAGTCAAAGCTGAGAACCAGTTCTTTGCAATTGGTGTGTGCATGTGTTGGGGGTCGGGAATACGTGTGTGCGAATCGCTGGCAGCAAAGAACATAAGAATTATGGGTTCAGACCTCTATGTCCCATAGTGTGGTTTTGTGACCCAAAGGGCTAAATTTTGGATCCAGGTTAGCAACAAAATCTGCCTTTGCAAAATAATTTGTAACGAAGGCCTATTTCTCAGGTCTCTTCTTGCTGAAGCAACTCATTCAAGGACAAGAATATCGCTAGTAAAAGAAAGTGTTAATTTGTCAGGATCCCACACTGCTGCAGCTCGAGGCAGGCCTGTTTCCCAGGGAGCTGGTTAGCCCGTGGAAACTGGCAGAGAACGAGAGGAAGCTTCCCGGGCCGGGCCCGCAAATCGTGAAGGCCCGAAAGGGACAAACCCAGCACTTCTACCATGACAGTCTTAGCTGGAATGGGCTTCCCCCATGGCCCCCTCGGGAGGAGGCAGCATTAAGGCACACCGGACACTGCATGTCCGTCACACTGCCAAGTCCACAGAGTACGTGGAAGGTCGGTGCATCTGGGCAGTGAACAGAAAGGCACCCCATCGTAAGTGCACCTTACGTAACGTGACATTACAAGTTGCTCATTCTAGAACATAAAAACAGAGAACTCAGTAGTGATATAGGCCCTGTACCCCCTTAGTGAAACGCATGCAAAATAAATCACAGAACACTTAGAGAAATGTTGATTTCTTCAGTGGAACCAGAAATGGTGACACCTGGCAAATGTCTGTCTGCAGAGGGGAAGAAAAGGCACTGCTAAAATCTTTTTAAGGTTTGTGGATACTTAAAAAAAAGTCTTCACAAAATATGTAAAACAGGGCTGTATTTTTATATTAATAATTTCATTAGAGCTTGAAAAAAGTAATATTTGGAGTTGATTTCATCTACTACCATTTTACCAAAACTTATCTATCTAATCTTTTTTTGTAAAGGGATCTAGAAAACACAAGTTTCCTGTCCTTCTTCCCTCCACAGAACCATCTGGACTGAGCCCAGGGAAGGGCCTGAGATGGGGGGCGGGGCCACAGCACAGAAAACTCATGTGCTTCCAGGGCCCACTGGTTTGACATTTACAAAAGTTACTTTCAATCCACAATACGTACCACCCGGCCAAAGAGCGATTTTCCTTCCAGTCTTTAAAAGAAAGTTGCAACAAGTGTTTGGTTGGTTGGATGTTTCTGCAGGTTTCCTCACCTGGCACACTATGTGAATTCTGTTGCAAGGGGCCACAGAGGAATGTGTAGTGAATTGTAGGATAGCCGGGCCACAGCGGAGCTTAGCACGGACGTCTCCCAAGGGACAAGTAAGAGGGGTCAGCGTCATTATTCTGAAGTTCCACCCTGTTGTGAAATTTGCTTTTTCTACCTCTCTGAGCATCTTCTAAGGCAGAAATATATGCTTGATGGGTGACTAAATCGAACTGAACACTGACATAATCTGCAAAATGAGCGTCACATCCCTGGATTAGAATTAAATGTAAGTCACCCCTCAGAGGTACCTGACCACACTCAGTCCTCAACTCATTGTCTTTCCTCCGTAGGGCCCAGGAGGGACGCTGGAATAGATAGTGCCTGCTTACAGCCCTTCACTCAAGGGTCTGAGCTTGGAATTCCTTCCCTCGCCCATTTATGGAGAGCTATGTGAAAAGTAAAGAGATCGTTAGGAAAAACTCTCCGGGTAGCCATCTGCCAAACATGAAAATCTCTGAATTCCTCAGAACACTTAATCCTAATAGCAGGCCAGATTTATGAAACCAGCTTAGAACCCTTGAAATAGAGGTGACATTTAGAATGCTCCCCACTAAAACTCCAGGCAAGCACATCAACCATCTTAATTAGTAAATAAGTCGAACACGTGATCATAAGGCAAGTTCTTTGTTTATTCTTTAAAAAATGTTAGATGATAGTACAAGCTACCAAAGTCTAAGGAACCTAAAAACATTTACATTTTTGAAAATATGTCATCTATAGTGTAGTCACACTAGTTGACCCAACCTGCAGGAACCTATAAAAGTTAAGACGAATTCTGTTGATGTGGAGGTTAAGTTCTGAAAGTGCTTCAGCAGGAAACTTATTGCAGAGGGAGAATTGCAGGCGGTTCCATGAGCGACACATGCATGTACCTGAAATGAGACCCAAAGGACTTGAGTGGTGTGAAATCTCAGGACACAGAAAACTTGCCAGTGGTTTCAACAGAAAGGAAGAAAGCTCTCCAACTGTATCTACTACAAGCTGGCAAATTATACATCTAGGCCTCTCTCAACTGACTTCCCTGATTTAACATGCCAGCCTAGTACTAGAGATCTGACTTGTTCTATTTTTAATTCTGACATTCCTATAACCTATTAAAGCTTTAAATTAGTAAGCCTAGATAAGAAAATTTCAGAAACTTACTTTGAATCCTTATACTTCTCCCTAATTGCTTGCTGAGGTCGATGGGGTATATCAAGGCATGCTTTATGTAGCTCACTCAGGCAAGGCACAATTTCATTTAATGAATAGCCTGTAAATGCAGCCAGGGTTTCTGGCTAATCAAGACAAAAGAAAAAAGTGCATCATATAACTTCATAAGATTATCAGAAAGCTGAAGATGAAACTATGAAATAAAGGAAATTAATCACTTAGGAAGTATCCACATTCATCTCAAAAGAAACTGTAATCCTGACTTTAGAAATAAAATATTAGGAAGAACAGCCAGAGTTCTCAATTTGCTCATATTGTATGTTTAAAATGCTCAGTTTAGGGGCACCTGTGTGGCTCAGTCGGTTAAGTGGCCGACTTTGGCTCAGGTCATGATCTTATGGTTCATGAGTTCAAGCCCCGCATCAGGCTCTGGGCTGACAGCTCAGAGCCTGGAGCAGGCTTCAGATTCTGTGTCTCCCTCTCTCTCTGCCCTCCTCTGCTCATGCTCTGTCTGTCTCTCAAAAATCAATAAATATTAATAAATAAATAAATTAAAAATGTTCAGTTTGGGGCAGGTTACTTTTACCTATTCCCTCATGAGCAGGATTTTTACTGGCCCCTTAAAGAATCTCTACTTACCAAACACCATATTTACATAGAATATGAAAGATTCTTAGTGAAATGCAGAAGACTAAATAAGTATTCTAGAAAGTAAAAGTAGATCCCTCGCTTCTTTTAGCACAGAAGTGAGCCTTCAGAAGCAAATCCAGGGGTCCATTTTCAATCTTGCCTCTTGGACCAAGAGGCAATTCTACCTGCCCTGTTTCCTTGAAAATGTGCTGCAACCTTCTACCCATCCTAAATGGATCCAGGTTGTTTTACACACCATGGGAAAAGTCAACACCTTTTGCTCACCTTGCACAAGGTGGGCATTGGGGTTTCCAGGCCTGCTTCTTTTGAATAAGCATGCCAACATCCGTCTCCTTGACTTTGTGCAATCTCTACGCTAAGTCACTGAGTCAAAGGCATAAAGGCTGACCTGCAAGACTCAGTGGCATGTTGTAATCTGCTGGCAAGACAACCTGTTCCTTATTAACCTAGCTCTTCCTCATTCTGAGCCTGGGGAGTTACTGAACAGATTCTTACATAGGCCTTGAATCTCATCTAGAAAGAAGTAGAATCTTACCCAGAAGTGCCTGTTCACAGTATAGTTTGCCAGGCAATAAGCTGCTGCAGCTATCAACGAAGGAAGATATTTCAAGAATGGGTCAGCTTCAAGTAGACTCAGTTCTGCTACGTACTAAGCACAAGAGAGAAAATCCCAGTGGAATTAGAAATTTGACTAAAGTTACAAGTAAACCTACAAATGTCAAGGGAAAAAAATTGTCTTATCTTTGTTAACCCTCTGTATCTAAGGATGGACAGAGAAACAGAATGCTCAAAATTATTCACTGGGTTAATAATTGCTTTGTCTCTCCATAACCAGAATAACATTTATGTTGTAGTACATGTAATAATATAGTAATAATGCATGCAAGTATTTGGTCCACTTGCACAGTATATGTGATAGGTTAACCTACCTTATACTAGTACTACAGACTTACGCTAGATCAGGTAAAGTAGCACTGTTCTGGCCACTAGTGTGGAAAAGTCTTTGACCCATCACAAAAATAAGACCATATTGAAGCTATTAATTTGTTAGGCAAATGCATTCAGTTTAGAGGCTAGAACAGTACCTGTAAGAACTTTTTAGATTAGAAGAAAGATATGGGGAAATTTATACATACATCCGTATTACTTTTTGTATACCATACACATTCCAGATCTACTAACTCATAGTGGTTAGAAACCAAGTCTTCCAAATCAATACGTCAGTGCCTTCAACTCAAGTACTATAACCTCAGACGACCACATAATACCTCATTACTTAATATGTTAGGATAAGATTAGAGCCAAATCAAACCACATTTACTTTGTTCCCATTCTGTAAACCTAAGAGGCAATGCTCACATGTGGTCTGTATCTGACAAGGGAACAGCTTCCAAACTAAATTTCTTTAAGAGTTGGGTAATTAGACAATCCAGTTCTACCAAACATGATCGACCATAATGTCTCATAACCATACATTTTGGTTCTTTTTTTTTTTAAATATTTTTATTTATTTTTGAGAGAGAGAGAGAGAGAGACAGCATGAGCAGGGGAGGGTCAGAGAGAGAGGGAGACACAGAATCCAAAGACAGGCTCCAGGCTCTGAGCTACCTGGCAGCAGAGAGCCTGATGCCAGGCTTGAACCCATGAACCACAAGATCATGACCTGACCCGAAGTCGGACGCTTAACCGACTGAGCCACCCAAGTGCCCCTCATACATCTTGGTTCTAAGAACTGAACTGAAAAGGAAGGAAGAACTGAAGGATGATTGAGAAAGACTACTTTTTACTCTCCTTGGCTCCCAAGTCCCTGGAAGTCACGTGGCCTACCTTGGCCAGATTCTCAGTCCTGATGCACACTCCTTGTCTCCTGAAGTACTGGAGGAGAAACTGGTTGGTGGTTGGCACTGTCAGATCAAAAGCTAGGACTTTCAGGAGCAGGTGTTCCATTCTTAACAGTTGTCGTTTTGTGTAAGTGTCATCAGTTATATAGACAAACTCGTCTACTTCAGGTGGATATATTTCTTCATATTTCCTGTGAAAGGTAAAGAGTTTTTGGAAGTAAATCTTGGAACCTGTGCAATCACAACCATGCCTCTTGTGTGGCCCCCGCAGACTTCTTTAGTTTTTATCCACAGATCCACTTAAGTATCACTAAATATATGGTCCTGGCCTGGAAAATGAGTATTACAAGAATATGTTGTACCACTAGGAATAGTAACAGAAACAATTTCCAACTGAGGATTTAGGTGTTGGCCTCTGATTTGCTGAAAGATTCTGAATGATAGACACACAGATCATTTTCTCTTAATTCTAGAGACCTCACTCACTCATTCTCTGGCAAAGAATGTGATATTAAACACAACAGTTGAACAGAAACTCCTTAGATCTTAGGTCTTTAAAAAGATCATGTTCAGAATTCCCTAATGAATTGGCAAGTGAGGCTATGTATCCAAGAGTAAAATAATGATATAATTTGATTATTAACAACTTTTGCTTTTGTTTCTGCTTTCTGTAGGGGAATTTTGGCAAGTTTCTAGGCATTATTAACTAGAATATCTGAGACAAAAAGAATAGAACAAACTACCATCTGCCACAGGTCACTTAATTAAAGGCAGCTCAGCCACAAGCCAGCTCTTTTTTGTACACAGTGAGGTACTGTTATGAATGACTGATAGTACCACGCATGAGCTGAAATCATTTATTCATGTGTAACCAAATAAACTGTGCTATTACTGGTCATTTGCTAGATCACAAAATGGTTTTTCTATAACCAAAATCTTTTTGTGTTAGAATGTAGTCAAATGACCACATTGCAAAAGTTAAATTGGATCTTGAACTTTGTTGCTATATTCTTAAATATCTGAATTGAAGAGTGAAAGTGTGTTAAGATTCAGTTTCTCAGTAAATACTGCAAAAATGGTGAGATTTTATCAAGGGAGGTATGAATAAGCGTTAGTTATCAAGCGCTGCATTTCTTCAACAAAAGGAAAAGAAAATCAAGTGTTTTGACAGGCTACCGTCTTACATCATTTAAGCCGAAAGAACACTCACGAAGCCAGAAGAATAGCTGCGGTTCCTACGAGCTGTAGTTTCCCTCTCAGAACAGACATGCACGACAGAAACCTGTCCAGGAAGTTGACGGCCAGGTAGAGAGTCTCTGCTCGAAGCTTGTACTCTTCGCCGACCTCCACCAGCCAGTCCACCAGGATCGTCCGCATGCCTTCTGTGATGTCCGGCTGCTTCCGCATGTAGTGTGCTTTGGGCCTGTGTCTTTTCTAGGTAGAAAAGGAGTTTTGATACTTAAACCATTGCTCTATCCTAAAGATCACTCCACAGTACAGTTGCTATTTAAAAAAGGAATCTGGTGAGCAAAGATTAGGAAGAAACCGATCAAGAGCCAAATAAATCTTTATTATGGAAGAAAGTATGTAATGCAATTAGGTAACAAATAACTTAAAGGAAGGGGGGAAATACCAATATGGCTTACTCCTAAGAGTGAAATATTTAATGTACAAACCCTCTGAGTCATGGAGAAATAGTCCAATAATTGCTACTCGCCTCACAACTTTATTTTTCATAGATTTTCCAGTGTTTAGATATCATAAGAATGCTATTCACTAATGGTTATGGTCAAGAGTTTTTAACTATCTTATTATTAAATGTTTGGGATGCTGGAAATTGAAATAGAATTTGGAAAACTCACTTCAGCTTCTCTCAGGTACTGATGAATTTCTTCAGCATATTCAGTCACATTTATCACATCTGTACCAAAATCTGATGCAGCTTCAGACTGGGAATGGAGAGATGGGTCTACCAGCATAGGGGAAACTGCGGGGGTTCAACATGATCAGGTAAGACATTGAATTTAAAAATTCATTCCAACCACTCACCCTCCACAGGCAGTTGTGAAAATAAGTCATTACTTCATGGGTTTCTCTTGCTAGTTACATACTATTGAATGCTGTAGGTGATTATGAACGTAGGGTACCCTCAGCCTTAGGTGAGGCAGATTACCTGCAGTAAAATCCAGCAGGAAGTGAAGGTCTGACTTGAGTGCGCTGGTGTCCACCTCATACACTTCATCAAATGCCATCCCATCTCCCCCTGTGCAGCTGTCTCTGTCCCCCTGCTCGGGCTCATCCATGTAGATATCAAATCCTTGCTTGGCTGGCACCTGGACCCTGCAGTCAGTGAACATTTTCTTTCCAGCTGGAGGGAAGACATTTTCTGATTCAGAGAAACACCTGATTGTTGTAATCCCCTAGAAGAGAATTAAGTTTTTTGTTAGAGGTCAGCCCAAAGATTGTATAGATGATGTAAGCTTGTGTGACTCAAACCAGGAGGCTTGGAAGATGAGAGGAGGCTTAAATTGAAATATCTAGGTCTCCAATTTAATTTCAGAAAATGAAGCTTCCAAAGTATGACTTCTCCCTGATCTTTGTCTACATCTGACATTTGGGAAAAGAGCTACCTGTAATTTGTCATCTTCCTTACGTATTTATCAAAGAGGACTCGAGATTATAGAAAAAAGAGAAAGCACAGCTTTCCTCCAAAATGAAACAGGTACTGTAGGGGGGAGAAGGGGTTTGTTAATTGCCTTTCATACTTGTCACCTTACAGGATTTCATAAGCATCCAGCAAAGCTCCCGACACACAGTCACTGAGTTCCTGTAGTCTTCCTCCTTAAATAGCTTTTAGTCAGTAAGCTCCTCTAAAGTTCCCATGTTATACACCGTGGTTTAGAAACGTGATCATTTTAAAAACTCACAGTACTAGCTTCTCTTACAAAGCCATAGAATCTTTTGTATGACATAATGTAATTACCTGGGGGAAATCTCTCTCTCAATCACTTCTCCCTTTTCTTTCTCCCTGTGGCACTCCAGTGTGTAAACCGCCCCCCCCCCCCCCCCGTGAACAAGCACATTAAGGTGAGTCATGCTGGAAGGCCTGAAGGTCAGCTGAACCAGGGTAGGTGGTCAAGGCTTATGAATCTGAGTTATATTTATGCAAATGTTAGGTTTATACTGTAGTAACATTTTGCTGTTTAGAATTAATCTTGGTGTTTCCTTTTGAGGTTACTTTCAAGTATGTGTTTTCCATAACTTTCCCTTATATCTAGCAAATTAAATACCTGGCTTATTTATGTCTAGTGAGAAAAAAAAAACTCCTTAAGGTAGTACTAGAAAAAAAATAACAGGGAATATAGGGAATATATAAAGGACCAAAATCATAAGTTACTAGAACCATGACTCCAAGTCACTACCAAGTTTGACTTTTGCTCCAAAGATATATGTAAGTGGGTTGAGACATATATTCATTAGATAAATATTTACTTATCATATACTATGTACCAGACACCATTCTAGGTGCCCAGAATTTAGCAGTGAACAAAATGTTCAAGAAGGATTGCCCTCATGGAGTTCATATTCTAGCCCAGAGGATGGGGAAAGACAAGACCTATTACTGGGTGATGTTAAATGCTTTGGAGGAGAACACAGAGGAAAGAAGTCCTTGACATTTTAAACAGTGTGGTCAGGGAGGGCCCTAATGAAGAGGACAGAGTTGAGCAAAGATATGAATGAGGTAAGGGAGTAAGTCACAGAAATAGAGGGGGGAAGTGCATTCTGAACAGAGGGAGCAGCATGGGTAAATGCCCGGATGTTCAAGTGTGTCTTAGAGACATAGCAAACTGCAGATAGGGCAGAGTAAGAAAGAGAGTAGTGTAGGTCAGAGTCGGAAGGAAAAGAGAAGCCAGATCAGGTAGGCCTTAGCACAGACCATTTAAGACTGTCTACTACTCAGAAGTGGGAAGCCACTAGAGAAGCTATTGGGCAGAGGAATGGTATGATTTACATCTTAATACGATCACCCTGGCTGCGTATATGTATAGGAGCAAGCAAGATGAGTAAGATGACCACTTATGAAACTTGCAAATTCTCAGTGAGACACTATAGGGATCTGAACCAGGGTAACAGCAGTAAACATTAAGAGGTAAAGAGATTCCAGAAATTTTAAAAATGAGAGCTGATATTATTTTCTCAGAAAATTTGATGTGAGGTGGGAGAAAGAGAGTCACAGATGACAGAGGTTTTTGGGGTTGAATAATAGGAAAGATGGACATTCCATTCACTGAGATGAAAGGGACTTTGGGAACAGTTATTTGGGGCTAGGGTTAGTGTTTGATTTTACACAAATTTGAGAGGTCTGTTATATGATCCAAGGGAAGATGGCAAGTAGACTGCTGAATACGTGAGCCTATAATATAGCTAAGATGTCCAGGCTAGAGACACAAGGACAAGTCATCAACAGATAGATGGTATTTAATGCTAGGAAGCTTGGGAGATTGCTAAGGGGGTGAGTGGAAATTCAGATCAAATACCAAGCCCTGAGCATTCTTTTAGAGATTGGATAAGGAAGAAACAGGATATTGAGGCTGAATGGCCAATGACCTAGGTGGACAACCAGGAGAGACTGGTGTTCCCCAGGCTGAGTAAGAAGAAATTATTTCAAGAAATAAAGAAAAATCGACCATGTCAACTGTTGCTGAATCAGTCAAGTAAGGACGGGACTAAGGACTGAGTCAAAAGAGAACAAGAGAAAAATTAGAGACAGAGAGTATTCATTCAACAAACACTTGCCTGCTACCCTGGTCAGCACTATTCTAAGCACTGAGAATACAGCAGTGAACCTGAGATCCCAATCCTCATCCTGATGGAGTTTATAGTCTGGCAGGATAGACAAACTCTCAAGAATTATTGCTATAAAATAGGTAGTCACTGCAAAGAGCTGTGAAGTTGAAAGGTTTTTAAGATGGAAAAAAATTACAATATATTTGTATGCTTGAGCTCAGTCTAGTAGACAAGACTGAGGAGAGAAAGAAGAGTTGTTGGAATGACATCCTAGAAGAGGCAAGAGGGCATAAGCTATACTGCACATGTGGGGGGGTCACCTTGCATAAGATCAGGGACACGGAAGCCATGCAGCAGGATGCTGACGGCAGAGCACACTTTTTGAAGTAATTTAGCCTAACCTTATCCAATCTGGATTCTAACACCATCTCCAATGAACACAGCAGAGATTTTTCAGGATTGCTCAGGCACAACCTAGATCAGTCTGAATACCACTCTGATCTGGAGGAACCCCAGTTCCATAATCTACTTTGATGCATCAACATTTCCTCTTAGCCCAGTGCTTAAATGGCTTTACATATACTTACACGATTCAAACTGTTCCTAGAGCTATTTCCTTGATATTGGAAAAATAATAAAATACTTCACTATTTCTAGCTGGAAAAGGGACCAAAGTGATCTTTAACAGAATCAGTATCTCTATCGGCCAGATTCCAGGACTGGAATACTCATGGGTATTTCTTGGTAAAACTGCAAGAGAAACCCACCTCCCACCATGGTGTAATAGTCCTTCTCAACAACCAGCTTCCGCAGCAGTTCTCAGGCATTACCTGGCTACAGGAACTCCTGTACTGCCCATTCTCAGTTAGCACCCCTAGCACTGTTCTTTGTGGAGGATCCTGGCCGAGCTGGGCTCTGGTTATCATCTGACAGCCATCGGGACCTCGAGACACTGGAGCTAGGGGTACTCCGCTCTGGGAGCCGCTGAGATGCATACCCTCAGTCTCCACAGGATGCAGCTATCAGAGAAGGAGAAACAGACAAGCCAACAGTTAGTAACCTCTTCTACCATGGGCTTCAAGCATGCAGTGAATATCTAGGAGATATATGATTTTCCCCTGCAATTATTAGGGCTGAAAGGAAGGGCATGAGCCACAGTGCAAGTAATCAAAGCTGCTTTGAACCGAAACAGTGATTTGAATCTCTCAAGGCTTTCTTCCAAGACCTGGTGTGACGGCTGGAGCGAGAGATTAATCCTGACAGACCTCCAAGCCAGGATACTAAGCCCCACGGTAATCGAGAGTCTAAAACTACAAGCTCAAGTCTTTCCTGACTGCCATGCTTATTTTATCCCGCACCCGCACCCCCACCCCGCCACCTCCCTGCAGACAAAAGACCCAGGATACATCTCTGCAGGAAAGTACGTCCCCTTCCCAAAGGACGAGCCGGGTTCTCCTCCGCGGCCCTCCTTCCACCAGATAGAAGTTCCCAAAACCTGCTTGGAACCCACAGCGGGCCTGGCTCTTCTCAGCTTTATATCTTTATATAAATCTCGAACAACTAGCAAGTGCACACGAGGATTGGGAATGAGGGGCCGCCGGAGGGGGCGGGGCGGGGGCGGGGCGGGGGCGGGAGGGGACAGAGGTGTTAATAGATTCCAGCGGGGGCGCCGAGCTCCTAGAGGCGGCGGCCGCGGCGCTCAGCGCTAATTACTTTCAACCCCCCCGCGTCTGTTGAATCGGCCAATCAGCAGCGCTCCCGGGCCTCGCGGGGGCCGCTTCCATGCCAACCGCAGCGGGCGTGCGCGCTCCGGGGCCGCATCGCCATGACGACCTCCTCACCTGACACGCTCGGGGCCGATGCCTCGCGACCCCTGGGCGTTCAGGGCCGGGCGGGGCCAACGGGCTGCGGCCCCTGGGTCTCCCAGCGTCGCCCTGCCCGGGCGTGCTGGGGCAGGCGGTCGCCGTCGGCACACGCTCCCCTTTGGGCCTGCGCCTCCGGCCTGGGACTGAGGAAGGCGACCCACCCCGCGATGGCCAGACCTTTGGAAGGGACTGTTTCCGTGAACCCGTTCTTCCAACAGCCGCTAACTCCTCCCGCTAACGTCTTTTCCCCGGCCCGCTCCTGAGAACCTTGGCTCGGAAGATCGACGCGGGGCCCTCGGGGCTGCGCAGGCCGTGGCGCCCTGACGGCGCGGCTCGCTCCAGGTCCCCCCTGTTCACACACCTACACTTCTCCCAGACAGGCCGAGAAGCCGCGGGCTGGCCCCGGGCTTTGAGCCGGGGCCTCCTAATCCATGGTGGCGGCTTGCCTTCGGTCATTCTGGATTCTTGTGCACCAGAGGCCGCACCTGGCCGGCCGGGTTCTAGTGCATGAGGCCCAGCAGGGCGGGAGAGATTGGGGTTTTAGATTCGTAAGTGGTGCTCGCAGCCCACAAAAGAGGTGTTCCCGGACGGGTTCCGTGGAGCAGGCACTGCGTGAAGCGGGTCTAGGACAGCGAGCTAGCGGCCCAGGAAGAGGAAGGAACACGGGGTGGCAGCACTGGCCTGGGACGTTGAGAGAGACTCGGAAGTGGGGGCTGGGCACGTGGCCTGGGCACGTGGGAAGCGAAATCCCTGGAACTGGAGGCCCATGGCCAGGTAGTGAGAAAGCAGAGGGCCTTATATGCGGGGTGAGGGGAAAGGGCCCTGGCCACGCGGGAAGGGAGGAGAAGGTCCCTGAACCCTTGGAACCCTGACACCCAGCAGAGGTGACTGGCAACTGGCAGAACAAGTAAAATAATCTTACTTTATTACTTTATAAATGTGTGTGTACACAAAAGCACATATTGCATAGAGTTACTGCTTTCTTTTTGTTTTGTTTTTGTTTTAAACACGCATCCCCAAATTTCTAAAGCAGACCCCCAGAGGCCATTTTAAATGGCCACTTTACAAAATGGTTAGTTACCGCCTTCTTCCTTATTTTGAATGGAAATGATTGTTAATCTTACGAAAAAAAATTTTTTTTAAGTGGTTTTCATTAGGGAGCTGGGTATGCATTATTTTAATGGGAAAATTGAAGTATTCTACAGAAAGTGCCGACGAAAGCATTTTATCCAGTCAGCTGTGGAGGAAGTTGGGAAGCATCTTGGAAATCAGTGCAGGAGGAGCACAGAAACTGCTCTTCCTTAGTATGAAACTAGTTTTAATCGCGTTTATCACCGACTGTCCTTCATCGGAGGCAGCAATCCCCTTGCATCCTGGAATTCCTATGCCTTTGAAAATGAAGGCAGCGCAGGATCCCTAGTAACATCTCGATTGTGGCAATGGACAGTCGGATGCAAGCAGGGACCAAATGCTGGGCTTTGCAAGGTGCCTCTGCCTGATGGAGGAAAAGGGCCTTTCTGCCCTTTTGGCGACACTGTCGTGATTTCTGGGGACGCTGAAGACCTCAAGCGGTGAATTCTTTTTGGGAGGAAGTCCGGAGCAAGTCTTGCCTAGAACCTAGGTTGCTTTGGCAGGTTCAAGAGGTTCCTGCACTCCGTGATTTGACCTTACGTATGCCCCTTCTCTCTGGTTTCTTGGACAGAATTGACCCAAAACCTCACTTGTTGCCTTACTTCCTAAACAAAGGAGCTAGTGCAGTGTTTGTTTGTTGTAGCAGCCTGTGGTTTTGATCCTGTCTTCTGAGATTGGAGCTGGAGCAGGGAAAGGGTAGCGCTAGGCTTCTTCAGAGGTAGCTCTTCGAAGTTGGGTGTACCCGACTTTAGTCTAGTCCGGTCAAGAAGACGGCCTACAAAGGTGTCTAGTGTCTCTCAGGTGTCTTGGGTCTGAAAACTGCCTTTAGAAAAAGAAAATAACTTGTAACGAGGTGGAATCCTTAAATTATTTTCATAATCCTTTCCCCCTACCTTTCCTCACATGAATAGCTGCAGCCTAATTCTGCTTTAATACATACGAAATATTACTATCATTACATGTTACCATCCACGCTTTTCACTTTGTTAAACAAACATGGCAAAAGAAAGTGATAAGTGGCTTATTATTTTATTATTATTTTATTGTGCTGTCTTAGAATTACATATTAAATCACTGTACTCTTCTGGTCAGATCTTAAATTGAGTAATTTAATGAACATATATTTTAAAAATTATTTTATGTTTATTTATTGAGACAGAGAGAAACAAGCATGAGTGGGGGAGGGGCAGAGAGAAAGGGAGGAAGACACAGAATCCGAAGCAGGCTCCAGGCTCTGAGCTGTCAGCACAGAGCTTAATGCAGGGCTCAGACCCACAAACCATAAGATCATGACCTGAACTGAAGTCAGATGCTTAACTGACTGAGCCATCCAGGCACCCCAAGATGAACTGATATTTATATATGTTTTTATGTGTATGCATATAAATCCAAATATTTCTATAACTTGTGCAATATTATGGCTTTCTTTTTTTTTTAATGTTTTTCATTTATTTTTGAGAGACAGAGAGAGACAGTGCGAGCAGGGGAGGGTCAGAGAGAGAGGGAGACACAGAATCTGAAGCAGGCTCCAGGCTCTGAGCTAGCTGTCAGCACAGAGCCCGATGCGGGGCTCGAACCCATGAACCAGGAGATCATGACCTGAGCCGAAGTTGGACGCCTAACCAACTGAGCCACCCAGGCGCCCCTATTATGGCTTTCTTGACTTAATTTTCAGTAAGTATTTGAACAAGTAATGTTTTATGGCATAAAAAACAGCTGATAAATAAGTGCACAATTTTCATTAAAAATTTAAACAAATAGGAGCAGAGAGAATAGAACAGACTTTCTCATAAATTATGCAGTTTTTGTGAGATGTGTTGCTATAATTTTGCTGTTATAGCAAAATCAGATTTAGACTCAAAGTTAAGTCAATTTTAAATGTCTGAATGTTTTACATAAACTATATGTTTGCTAATATATTGAGAAATGAATTATACATTTAATTATAAATACATCTTTAATGTCTAAAGTATTTGGGGAAACTTTTATACTGATACAACACTTTCTTAGCTTAAAAATTAGTTGGTCAGCATCTCTGCCTGATATTCAGTACTCAGCTAGTTTTGACATGGGATTAATTTCCATAATAAGGATGACAGCTGAATTCTTTAGTAGAAATTCTGAAAGCCCAACGGTCCTGTTAAAATCAATTCCTCAACCCTCCAAATTACAAAGACAATCTTTTCTGTTTGCCAGCAATTACCTGGTGTTTCAGAAGCTGTTATTACTTCTATTACATTTGCTCATGGTAGCTAGTAATTAACCTCCTGTTCAAACATTTCAGTTTTCATTAATTTGTATGAAATCAAGTTGATTTTCAGGAGAGGGCTGAAAAATATATGAAATAGAAGAATTTTTTTTTTAAGGACAGATGTCATTCAGGGACAAATGTTGCCTCTTCATAGGCCTACCTGTGCCATGATACATTTAATTTCAGAATACAGCTAGAATAGTGAGGTGAGGGACAGATGTTGGGCTGGTGGGCAGTTTGTCACATTTTAGCCCACATAGCTCCAGCGAAGATGACTGAAGGGCCAAGGAAGTCCAGCTTGAGAAGCCCCCCAAAATGTCTAGCCTTAGGAAGGATGCGTCCTGAGGTGGCACTAAGTGGAGCCCTTCATCCATAACAGGTGAGGTGCTTCCTCTGAGGGAAAATAGTTTGGGTACATGAGAGTAGCCCAAGTCTACTATTCATTCACTCCCTTTACAGATATTTTTTGGGCATTTTGTACCAGGCAGTAGCTGGGAATGGAGCAGCAATTAAAAATGATTCCTGCCCTCAAGGAGCTCTTCGTTCCGGGCAAAGAGATGGTAAACAGGGAGTTATGGTGAAGCATAATTAGTGTTTATTTCACCATGGGGGACATAGATACATAAACAGGGAGCAGTTGGAGCTTAGCGAAAAGGAATAAAACATGCTGTAGACATTTGGAAGCAGTATCCAGATCTGACAATAAAGATGATTAAAGTAAAAAAAAAAATGGCAGGGCAGATGGTATAGTCTACATATATCCTAGAAAGGGGGAGCCCAAAGAACAAGAATTTTCAGCTGTGTTTATCCAGTACCTTCCAAAGGAGAGCAATAAACTGTGATGTCTAAAAATAGCCCTCAAGTATGTCTCTCCTGGCTCTGGGACAGACTCCACAGCAACTATCTCACGAAGTCAACTTCCCAGGAACCTGGGTAAAAGGAAGAAGGTTCTAGTGACGTTAATTACCAAGACTCAGTCCCTAATAATGTGCTCAACTAGAGGTACACAATTAAAATCAGATACCTCTGGCTGCAGAGTTGAGTTCTCAGGGAGTAGCCTCTCCAAGATTCCCCACCAAGGGAAAAACAAGTTTCAATACAATGCTGGAGCCATTGTAGTTTAAATAATTTGTAAAAGTTTTGAGTTGCCAGATCTTTGCCAAAGATCTCTTATTAGAGGAAGTCAAAAATGTGAATTTTACACAATCTTTTATAGATCTAAAATTCATTTGATAACTCATGTTAATATGAGGTCATTGCACCCTTAAAATAAACTGTCATTGACTGGTTATATCCTTTTAATTAATAGTCCTATTTATAACAGTGTTTCTGTGCAGATCAATTATTGTACCATCAGTTTTATGCACAGTAGATTCCGTAAAATAGGTTTCCTGTGTTTCACATTTGTTTCTAATTATCTCAGTCTCTAATTTGAAAATGTTACAGAATTTCCATGTCAGCTGTCTGTGTCTTACTATCTAAAATACTGTATCTGAGGACAGGCTCAGGCTGTGTTAACTCCAGAAGCCATTAGTATTATCTGCCTATTAATACTTGTGTTAATTAAATCCTATTGCCAGTAAATCACAGAATATTTGTACAATTTGTTTTGTATTGCCTCAGCCCTTGTATTGCTCATGCATAATAGTATCAACAATAGTCACAGCAAATGACATTAATTCCCATTCTAAACCTTAGATTGTTAGTGGGACACCCAGGTGCCTCAGTTGGTTGAGGGTCCAGCCTTTGGTTTCAGATCAGGTCATGACCTTATGGTTTGTGAGTTCAAGCCCTGCTTCAGGCTCTGGGCTGACAGTGTGGAGCCTGCTTGAAATTCTCTTTCTCCTTGTCTCTCTTCTGCCCCTCCCCTGCTCATGTGCATAGGTGTGCATGCTTTCTCTCTCTCTCTCTCAAAATAAATAAAAGCTTTAAAAATTATAAACTTAGATTGTTAGAAAATTTTTTCTATGCTAAAGACAAAAATAAATCCAAACCTTGCTGTAGAACTATTATACCATTTTGATTATGCTAAGAACTATCTAGCCTAAAGAATTTATATAGTCCTCACTTGTGAAAATTCTATCTGAATAGAAGAAATCTCAAACACATATAACTTTTCCTATGGCAACAATGAGTCATAAAGTTGTCTGCGTGTATATGTGTTCTTTTTTAGGCATTTGGTATATTTTCTGACTAAATGAGGCAGCTTAGTTGTTTGTTCATATCACCAAAATTGTTTATTATCATTAATGAACCTTTTGTCTAGTCAGCAGTCAGTCAAAACCGCTGTATCTGTTTGAAGTGCATTGTGTTCTGTAATGAAGAGCTTTAGATAAACAAGCCTTAGGATTATAAAAGCCCCTAGTTACCACTGTCCTTTCAGCTCTCTGACCCAGAGACTCCCCCTAATGCTGCAGAGTAACAGCCCCTCGATATGTAACCTCCAATTTCTGATTCCTCTCTCCTGCTGGAGTTCCCTTGCTTTCTTCCCCTTTTGGGTGGTGGCCCTATGCCACTGTCTCTGGACGGTTTCATAGTTGGAGAGACTTTCCCATCTATCCCTCTCCCTTCTCCATGCAAACCTCTCAAAGCACCACCCAAATGGAGCTCATTTTGTGCTACTGCCACCTTGTGGTCATATCTTTCTTTCCCCCTGAGGAGTTCAGAATCCCTGAGCCTATAGTCCTGTAAAGCGTAAACAGGGGAAACTCATTCACTGCTTTAAATTGCTTTCTCGAGACTATATGGGATTTTTCCCCTTCCTTTTAGTAACTTCAGATTTTGGCACTCATGGGAAAGTATTCCTAGACCTAGCAATCTAGAAGGATACATGAAGGTCATGTCATTAAACTCTGACACTTATATAGGTGAGGACACTTGGGTTCAGATTTCTATTTTCTCAGTAAGAAAAGAAGTCGTTGTTAAAGAGAGAAATTATTATGGCACGTTACAGGATCAGACCAACAATCCTGTCCAATAAAACTCTGCAATGATGGAAATGTTCTATATCTGTACAGTCCAGTATAGTGATGAATGGCCAGCTGTAACTACTGAGCATTTGGTATACCAGTGCAGCTGAAGAACTGAATTTTTAATTTAATTTACATAGTCACATGTAGCTAGCAGATACCATATTGGTTAAGGCAGGATAAAATATTGGGTGGTTGGGAACAGTCAGTGCATTAATAGACATCATGGACAGTTTCATTCCATAGTGTATGCAAATGTGAGTGTTTTTTCTTGGCTAACTTCCTCCTAAGTTATTCTTTTACTTCTTTTATAAATTATACTTTATAATTTGCACCAATTTGCATAAAGTGAACTTTGCATAAAGTGGACCAGTTACTAATGATACAAAGGCATGTCTTCAGTGTAGGTTCTCTGAGAAACATTGAGTTCACGCAGTTCATAAAGAAGACCCCTGTGTAAATAAATAAGAAGAGTTTATCCGGAAATTAAATGTTCCTTGTTAAAATGAAATGCTCATCCTTTTCCCTGGTCAGGTCATTGTCTAGAGACAGAACCAGAACAAACTGAAAAATCACCTTGGATTCTGTTAATCTGGTGAACTAAATAAACTCTCACCATTTAATTTTATAGATATAAGTATACTTAGATTTGCTGAATGCTGTCCTTATATAACAGTTAATGTAAATTGAAGCTTAAGATTCATTTTTATTACTCAAGTTGTATGTTGAATTTTGTGAGCAAATTCAAAATTTCCTTCCCTAACTTAAGAATCCACCTTTCTAGGGCACCTGCGTGGCTTAGTTGGTTAAGCAGCCAACTCTTGATTTCCCCTCAGGTCATGATCTCACCTTTTGTGAGTTGGAGCTCCATGTTGGGCTCTGCACTGACAGTGTGGAGCCTGCTTGGGATTCTCTCTCGCTCTCGCTCGCTCTCGCTCTCTCGCTCTCTCTCTCTCTTCTCCCCCCCCCAGCTTGTGCTTTTTCTCTCTCTCAAAATATATAAATAAACTTAAAAAAAAAAAGAATTCACCTCTCATACTCATGCCAGTGTGCGTGAAATCTTCATCTCTCCACCAATACTTTATCAGAACCCAAGATCTGTCCTTATTTGAGATCTGTTTTGTTTGTTTCTTGTTTCCTGACTGAAGAGACACCTTATAAGAATGCACTTTTGATTTCCAGAACATACGTAGTTGACTTTTGCAGCATTGTACTCAGTTATGCTTGTTGGTGTTACTATAAATAATTTTTATCATGAGTTTCCTTGATTGAAGGGTTGCTTTTTGATAGATTCCATAGTGATTCCCCTCATATATTAATTTACTTGATAAAGCAAGGACACTATAGTGATTAAAAATTCTAGAGATGTGCTAGGAATACTTTAGGAACATTATTAACATGATAAGTTTTTGGGGTAGAAATTTTCTGGGAGAAATCTTTATAATTACAAGAAACATAGAAGATACCTAGCTACAATTATGAGTTTCTTTGGATTTCAAATCCAAGAAAAATCATTCAGAACAAATTATAAATTTTTACTGAAGATGTCAGAACCAGTTTCTAAAAAGAACAAGAGAAACAGAGTTTGTAATTTCAGCTGCAGGGAGAGAAAGGAGGCTGGTGAGCGAGAGAGATCACCCTCGCAGTGGGCTGCGCTGCCAATTCTCTGGGAAAATAATCCGGAAACTTATTTACCCAGTTAATGAAAACAAGTTCAAATAAACAGTGATGAAGTCATGTGTCCTTTATAAATGGGATTTGAAAATGAGAGAATACTCTGAGCAGTATCTGAGGGGATGAAAATAATTCTTTGTTTGTGTTTGCTTGCTTTCAATCCACAGGTAGTATTTTATCCTACTAGAGTTGAACCATTTTAAAGTTGTCTTTGTTTTGTAAAAAGCTAGCCTTTGATCGATGGAAACTTCTCAAATCCTGATTAAGATTTCTACCGATTTCAAGCAAAAATCAAGGCAATAGGAAGAAACACTCCATGAGATTCGAAACCCATAGAGAGAAATGAAGGAGGGCAGCTTCTGATGCCAGGAGGAGGAGGGACGGCGTGCTCCCCAAATACGCGACGTACACGGGGTGCAGCGCTGCCCTCCTGCTGACGTTAGTAAACTTCAGTCTGTCCAGGATTAGCCAGCCGTCTGTCAGGTCAGCAATAGCAATGAGTAAGAATAAATTAACAATCTCGGGGCGCCTGGGTGGCTCAGTCGGCTGAGCGTCCAAGTTCAGCTCAGGCCATGATCTTGTGGTCCATGAGTCTGAGCCCCATGTCGGGCTCTGTGCTGACAGCCTGGAGCCTGCTTCTGATTCTGTGTGTGTCTGTCTGCTCCTCCCCCACTCATACTCTGGGTCTCTCTTTGTCTCTCAAAAAATGAATAAATGTTAAAGAAATATTTTTGAAAAGAATCAATTAATCTGTAGCAATGTATTCTAAGAGTGTTTCAGGGTAGAACTGATTTAAGCATTTTCATTTAAATTTTAAGTCATTAATCAAGAAGACTTAATCATTTTTTCCCTATAAGCTATATAGCATCTATTCATTTCCCACTTTAAAACTGCATTTTGGGGGAAGAGAATCTGAGTTATACAGAAGCAAAATTGCATACCACTTTTTTCCTGAACATCGTTATGTTCCTTTGGGGGGAAAATGTATCTTTGGGGAAATCTTGTAATTTAAGAATTGAAGTCCATTTTATTCTGATAAATATTAATAAGAATTTTTTTGCGGGGGGCACCTTGTTGGCTCAGTTGGTTAAACATCCGCTTTTGATTTTGACTCAAGTCATGATCTCATGGTTAGTGAGTTCAAGCTCTGTCCTGGGCTCTGCACTGACAGTGTGGCGCCTATTTGGGATTCTCTCTCTTTCCCTCTGTCTCATCCCTCCCACACATGCGCAATACTCTCTGTCTCTCCCTCTCTCTCAAAATAAGTAAACTTAAAAAAAAAAAAGGAATTATTTTGCTAATACTAGATACTGTTTTTCAGAACTAAAATAGGCATAAATCCCCCCAAAATTCTGATTTCCATAGTGCCTGTAAAATACCCTCAAATCTGGCTTCTACTACTGTCTTTGATTTGTTTAATTTATATGTAGAACTTTTTAAAAGCTGAGATGAATCTGTTCTTATACTTTGCCATGATAAGTTTAATTGTAATTTATAAATTGATTATTTTATTGTAGTTATTAGGAACAGAATAATAAATAGTACCAAACAGTTTGGCTTGCTTTTTTATATCTGATTTTTAAAAATTAACCTGATATTTATCTATGCTGGGTATCTATATAAGTAGTTTTTAGAACTTATTTATTTATTTATGTATTTTAGTAGTTTCCAAGCCCAGCATGGGGTTGGAGCTCGCAAACCCAAGAGTCATATGCTGTACCAACTGAGCCAGCCAGGCGCCCCATTAGGACATAGAGTGAAAGTGAGATAAAGATTGCTCTTTTCTCTCCAACAACCTGGCAGACCTCTCCTATTGTCCAACGACAAGGAAGCGCGGTTTGGACTCATGGAGAGGCCCTTGGCTGACAGCGAGAACTACAGAAAGCTGTGTAGTTGTATTGCCCTCCCTATTTGTGTCTTCATGTGGGACTCTTTAGCAAACATTTATCACCACCTCATATGTGCCAGGAATGATCTTGGTTATTGGGAGATGACAGTCCACAAGAGAGACATAGATTCCTATCTCACAGAATTTTCAATTTCCTTTTTTTCCCCCTAATAGGGACTGTGAATCAATCCTACCAAAATTTTAAATTCTATGTTACACTCTCAATTTAAAACAGTGACATTTGGGGGCTGCTGGGTGGCTTAGTTAGTTAAGTGTCCAATTCTTGATCTTGGCTCAGGTCATGATCTCCCAGTCACGTAGCCTGCTTGGGATTCTATCTTCCTTTTCCTCTGCTCCTCCCCCTCTTGTGCGCGCTGTCTCTCTCTCTCAAAATAAATAAATGCACTATTATTCTATTTGGTTATTCCCTATGGTGTCCAGAATGTTAGGAAGAGCAGAAGCTCAACAGCCTTCTGTGAACCGATAAAAGCAGTTATTTAACTTCTAAAAAAGAAGTATGTGTGTTTTCTGTAATGGTTAAATATGACTGTTGCCTCACTAACACAGTTTTCACTTAGAAATTATGTGCAATATTTTATTAGCCAAAATAAGTAGACATCATTATTTCTTTGAGATGAAGAAATTAGTTCTGAATACGGTGATTTTAAAATCGGGTCAGATTAAAATTAAAATCTTTCAAAATGAGGAGGTGTTGAGGGCACCTGGATGGCTCAGTAAGTTAAGCATCCTACTCTTGATTTCAGCTCAGGTCATGACCTTGCCTTTCATGAGATCATGCTCTGCATAGGGCTCCTTGCTACCTTGTGCTGATAGTGCAAAGCCTGCTTGAGATTCTGTCTCCCTCTCTCTCTGCCCCTCCCCAACTTGCTCACTCCTGCTCCAGTCTCTCAAAATAAACAAATAAACATTATTAAATGGGGATGTGTTGGCCAAAGTGTACAAAGTTCCAGTTAGGAAAATGAATAACTTCTAGACTTCTGTCTACATTATCATGCCTGTATAGCTAACGATACCATATTGTATTCTTTTTTTTTTTCTTTGCACAGTATGATAGTTAATCCTAATAGCCACCCTATCTTAGATGAGTAGAAAAAGCTCCATAATAAGAATGAGAAAACTTGCTCAGTCCAAGGAAATCACCCAAACACATAGCTATAAATTGCAGAGTCTAGATTTCAACGCAGACCTGACATCAAAATCTTTGCTGTTTCCAATTCCCAATTATGCACCAAAATACGAATAGCCTCTCAAGGAGCATGCTTTCAAAGAGACAGCTTATAACTGGATAAGTGAGTCCTGGTATATTGCACTCATTACCTGACAATTAGCAAGACCAGTGCACCTATTTTTTCTCATTCCTACTTCCCCTACCCTGAGGTGTTTTTCTTTTTGAAATTATTTATTTTCAATTTTTTTAAGGTTTCATTATTGCGTTTTTTAAAAAATAGTTTATTGTCAAATTGGTTTCCATACAACACCCAGTGCTCTTCCCCATAAGTGGCCTCCTCCATCACCACTGCCTCTTCCCCCCCCTCCCCCTTCCCCTTCAACCCTCAGTTCGTTTTCAGCATTCAATAGTCTCTCAAGTTTTGTGTCCCTCTCTCTCCCCAACTCTCTTTCACTCTTCCCCTCCCCCTGGTCCTCTGTTAGGTTTCTCCTGTTTTCCTGTTAGACCTATGAGTGCAAACATATGGTATCTGTCCTTCTCTGCCTGACTTATTTCGCTTAGCATTACACCCACGAGGTCCATCCACTTTCCTACATATGGCCAGATTTCATTCTTTCTCATTGCCATGTAGTACTCCACTGTGTATATATACCACATCTTCTTGATCCACTCATCAGGTGATGGACATTTAGGGTCCTTCCATGTTTTGGCTATTGTTGACATTGCTGCTATGAACATTGGGGTACACGTGCTCCTATGCATCAGCATTTCTGTATCTCTTGGGTAAATCCCTAGCAGGGCTATTGCTGGGTCATAAGGGAGTTCTATGGGTAGTTTTTTGAGGAACCTCCACACTGTTTTCCAGAGCGACTGCACCAGTTTACATTCCCACCAACAGTGTAGGAGGGTGCCCGTCTCTCCACACCCTCACCAGCATCTATAGTCTCTTGATTTGTTCATTTTGGCCACTCTGACTGGCATGAGGTGGTATCTCAGTGTGGTTTTGATTTGTGTTTCCCTGATGATGAGGGATGTTGAGCAGCGTTTCATGTGCCTGTAGGCCAGCTGGATGTCCTCTTTGAAGAAGTGTCTGTTCATGTCTTCTGCCCATTTCTTCACTGGGTTATTTGTTTTGTGGGTGTGAAGTTTGGTGAGTTCCTTGTATATTTTAGATACTAGCCCTTTATCTGATATGTCATTTGCAACTATCTATTCCCATTCTGTCAGTTGCCTATTAGTTTTCTTGATTGTTTCCTTTGCAGTGCAGAAGCTTTTTATCTTGATGAAGTCCCAAGAATTCAGTTTTGCTTTCATTTCCCTTGCCTTTGGGGATGTGTCGAGCAGGAAATTGCTGCGGTGGAGGTCTACGAGGTTTTTTCCTACTTTCTCCTCGAGGGTTTTGATGGTTTCCTGTCTCACATTCAAGTCCTTCAGCCATTTTGAGTTAATTTTTGTGTATGGTGTAAGAAAGTGGTCTGGATTCATTTTTCTGCATGTTGCTGTCCAGTTCTCCCAGCACCACCGGCTAAAGAGGCAGTCTTTTCCATTGCATACTCTTTCCTGCTTTGTCAAAAATTAATTGGCTGTACATTTGTGGGCCCAGTTCTGGGTTCTCTATTCTATTCCATTGGTCTATGTGTCTGTTTTTGTGCCAATACCATACTGTCTTGATGATTACAGCTTTGTAGTAGAGGCGAAAGTCTGGGATTGTGATGCCTCCAATTTTGGTTTTCTTCTTCAATATAACTTTGGCTATTCAGGGTCTTTTGTGGTTCCATACGAATTTGAGGATAGTTTGTTCTAGCTTTGAGAAGAATGTTGGTGCAATTTTGATGGGGATTGCACTGAATGTGTAGATTGCTTTGGGTAGTAATGACATTTTCACAATGTTTATTCTTCCGATCCATGAGCAGGGAATGTTTTTCCATTTCTTGGTGTCTTCTTCAATCTCTTTCATAAGTTTTCTATAGTTTTCATCATATAGGTCTTTTACATCCTTGGTTAAGTTTACTCCTAGGTATTTGATGGTTTTTTGTGCAATCGTGAATGGGATCAGTTTCTTGATTTCTCTTTTGGCTGCTTCATTTTTGGTGTATAGGAATGCAACTGATTTCTGTACATTGATTTTGTATCCTGCAACTTTACTGAATTCATTAATCAGTTCTAGAAGGCTTCTGGTAGAGTCGATTGGGTTTTCCATGTAGAGTATCATGTCATCTGCGAGAAGTGAAAGTTTGACTTCTTTGCCAATTCTGATGCCTTTTATTTCCTTTTGTTGTCTGATTGCTGATGCTAGGACTTCCAGCACTATGTTAAACAGCAGTGGTGAGAGTGGACACCCCTGTCGTGTTCCTGATCTCGGGGGGAAAGTTCTCAGTTTTTCCTTATTGAGGATAATATTGGCTGTGAGCTTTTCATAAACTGCTTTTATAATGTTTAGGTAAGTTCCTTCTATTCCAACTTTCTCAAGGGTTTTTATTAAGAAAAGATGCTGTATTTTGTCAAATGCTTTTTCTGCATCTATCGACAGGATCATATGGTTTTTATCCTTTCTTTTGTTAATGTGATGGATCACACTGATGGATTTGCGAATATTGAACCAGCCCTGTAACCCAGGAATGAATCCCACTTGATCATGATGGATAATTCTTTATATGTGCTGTGGAATTCGATTTGCTAGTATCTTGTTGAGTATTTTTGCATCTGTATTCATTAAGGATATTGGTCTGTAGTTTTCTTTTTATCTGGGTCTCTGTCTGGTTTGGGTATCAAGGTGATACTGACTTTGTAGAATGAATTTTGGTAGTTTTCCTTCTATTTCTATTTTTTGGAATAGTTTGAGAAGAATGGGTATGAGCTCTGCTTTAAATGTCTGGTAGAATTCCCCTGGGAAGCCATCTGGCCCTGGGCTCTTATTCATTGGGAGGTTTTTGATAACGGATTTGATTTCTTCACTGGTTATTGGTCTATTCATGCTTTCTATCTCTTCCCGTTTGAATTTTGGCAGTGCATGTGCATTTAGGAATTTGTCCATTTCTTCTGTGTTGTCTAGTTTGTTGGCATATAATTTTTCATAGTAATCTCTGATGCTTGCTTGTATTTCTAAGGGATTGGTTGTAATAGATCTTTTTTCATTCATGATTTTGTCTATCTGCGTGCTCTCCTCTTTCTGAGGAGCCTGGCTAGAGGTTTATTGATTTTGTTTATTTTTTCAAAGAACCAACTCTTGGTTTCATTGATCTCCTCGACTGTTCTTTTGGATTCTATATTGTTTATTTCTGTCCTGATCTTTATTATTTCTTTTCTTCTGCTGGGTTTGGGGTGTTCTTGGTGCTTCCCTTCTAGTTCCAGTAGGTACTCTGTTAAATTTTGAATTTGCGCTTTTTCTAGTTTGTTGAGATTGGCCTGGATTGCAATATATTTTCCTCTTAGGACTGCCTTTGCTGCATCCCAGAGATTTTTGATTGTTGTATTTTCCTTTTTGTTGGTTTCCATATATTTTTTAATTTCTTCTCTAATTGCCTGATTAACCCAATTATTCTTTAGTAGGGTGGTTTTTAACCCCCACATTTTTGGAGGTTTTCCAGACCTTTTCCTGTGATTAATTTCAAGTTTCATTGCATTGTGCATGGTATGATCTATTCGTTTATACTTATAGAGGGCTGCTTTATGCCCCAGTATGTGATCAATCTTGGAGAATGTGCCATGTGCACTCGAAAAGAAGGTGAATTTCCTATCTTTAGGATGCCGAGTTCTAAATATATCTATCAGTTCCATCTGTTCCAATGTGTCGTTCAGGTCCATTGTTTCTTTAGTGATTTTCTGTCTGGTTGATCTATCCCTTGCTGTCAGTGGAGTATTAAAGTCCCCTGCAATTAGCACATTTTGGTCAATAAGACTGTTTCTTTCTGTGATTAATTGTTTTATGTATTTGGGCACTCCCAAATTTGGTGCATAGATATTTATAATTGTTAGCTCTTCCTGATGGAGAGATCCTGTAATTATTATATAATGTACTTCTTCATCTCTTGTTATTGCCTTTATTTTAAAGTCCAGTTTGTCTGATATAAGTATGGCTACTCCAGCTTTCTTTTGGCTTCCAGTCGCATGATAAATATTTCACCATCCCTTTACTTTCAACCTGAAGGTGTCTTCTGGTAGAAAATGAGTCCCTTGTAGGCAACAAATAGATGGGTTTTGTTTTTTTATCCATTCTGATACCCTGTGTCGTTTGGTTGGAGCATTCAGTCCATTTACAATCAGTGTTATTATTGAGAAATGTGGGTTTAGAGTCATTGTGTTCTCCCTAGAATTCATGTTTATAGTGGTGTCTCTGGCACCTTGTATTCTTGGCAACATTTCCCTCATAGAGTCCCTCTTAGGATTTCCTGTAGGGATGGTTTGGTAGTCATGAATTCTCTCAATTTTTGTTTATTTGGGCACACTTTTATCTCTCCTTCTATTTTGAATGACAGGCTTGCTGGAGGAAGGATTCTTGGCTGCATGTTTTTTCTGTTCATCACATTGAAGATTTCCTGCCATTCCTTCCTGGCCTGCCAAGTTTCATTAGATAGGTCTGTAACCACTCTGATAGGTTTCCCTTTGTATGTGAGGGCCCTTCTCTCTAACTGCTTTCAGAATTCTCTGTTTATCTTTATCTTTTGCCAGTTTCACTATGATATGTCGTGCCAAAGGCCGAATCAAGTTATGTCTTAAGCAAGTTCTTTGTGCCTCTTGAATTTGAATGTCTATTTCTTTTCCCAGATTTGGGAAATTCTCAGTTATAATTTGGTCTAGTATCCCTTCAGGACCTTTCTCTCTGTCTTCCTCTTCAGGATTCCTATGATACGGATATTGTTCCATTTGATTGTATTACTCAGGTCTCGAATTCTCCTTTCCTGCTCCTGGATCAATTTCTCTCTCTTTTTTTCAGCTTCCTCTTTTGCTATAACTGTATCTTCTAATTAACCTATTCTTCTCTCTGCTTTGTCAATCCTTGAGGTGGCTGCCTCCAGTTTTTTATTCACCTCATCTATAGCCTTTTTTGACTCATCACACCTATTTTCAAAGCACCTAGTAATTGTCTCAGTTGATTCTTTGATGCTTTTCTCAACCCCAGCGATTAATTTTATGACAAGTTTTTAAAATTCTTGGTCTGGTATGTTGTCTAGATCTGTCTTGAGCAGTTCTGTGGTTGTGACTTCCTCCTGGAGGTTCTTCAGGGGAGAGTTCCTTCGTTTTGTCATTTTTGCTAGTTTTCTGTCTCTTTTCACCTTTAGAAAGCTCTTTGTGCACTGTGCACCTGTTAGTATTTCCCTGTTAAAGGAGGCTTATTGACTGTCCAGGGCCTGTCACTTCAGGTGTCTCTCAGTTTCTCTTGTTGTGGCTTTGAATATTTTATTTCCCTACTCAGCAAATTTGGGACTTGCTGTCATGCACACTTTGGCTTGTTTCTTAGTGTAGCCCTAAGAAGGAAAACAGACAGACAAACACTGAGGGAACAGTAACACACAAACACACAGACAAATCAAACAAAAAAAACACATTAAAAGGGGGAAAGAAAAGAAAGAAAATGGAGAGGAAAGAGACAAAAAGAAGAGAAGAAGAAAAGAAAAAAAAGAAAAAATAAATAAAGGGGATCAGAGACAACAAAGGACAGTGGACCGTCTAAAAGTGTATGATCAGTTGAGGGGGGATAAAGGGATGAGATATAGGAGAATATATCTGGATTGCAAGAAGGTAAGAAAAGGGAGAAAGGAGAATGCAAAATAAGGAGTAAAAAAAAATGAAAAAAAGAAAAAAAAAGATAAAAATTATTTTTAAAAAACCCAGCAGCTAACCCCGCATGGATATGCATGGTTTGGTATGGTAGGTCTCAGAGGCTGCTCTCAGAGGCTGCTCTCAGAGGCTCCGCCTTGGTGTCTGCAGAGATTAGATAGGCGGCATGCCAAGCTCCCCTGAACTACGCACTGTAGGCCACTCTAATGAGTCCAATCTCCTTGTGCCACCGTTGAGCCGAGTTGTATTTTCCAGGCCCGCCTTGGTTCAAATTTCTAGTCCATGCACTTTTAGGCTACCACAGATGAGATGTATTTGCTTTGGTGGCTGGCTTCTTAGGGGGAGGAATCGGTTTGTCTTGGCTCAGGCAAGGATTTCGACTGCCCCTGCCTAAGGGGAGATGCGCAGCAGGAGGTGAAGTGTGCACCGTCACAGACCCAGCCCCCAGCCGGGATCACAATCACGTTGGGGGAGGAATGAGTGTGCAGATGTTGCCAGAGAGGCGCCAGAAGCTGCTGGAAATGAGCTAGAAACTCCTGCAGCCTAAGTGCGCGCCCAGGCCTCCACTGCTGCCAACTTCCTGCCAGGATCGCACAGAGGTGGGGGCTATCCTTTCCCTGTTGGCACCTGGGATTCAGGATTCGTGAAGACAATGCTGGGGGCGAGATGCACCGTGGAAATGAGGTGTGTGCTCCCACTCCCAAACCCAAGGTCGAAGTGAGCGCCCTTGGCGCTGCTACTGACGTGGCTGCTGACTCCCCGCCAAGATGGCGCAGGGCTGGAAGCTGTTCTTTCCCTTGCGCCACCCGGTTTTGAGATTTGGGCTACCCAGCAGTTATCTATGGAGTGAGCTTCTCTCTCCAAGCGTGGTTAAGAGTTCTTTACCTCTTCCCCAGAGACAGTACTATGAGCGTGTTCAGTTTCTCTGTCTCTTCCCTTTGTCTCTTGGGCTCCGCACGCTTGCCCCGCGTTGGACTGGGGCTCCCACCTCCCCTGCCTGTCTTGGGCTGGCCCGTTTTCTAATCTCCCCAGTTCGCACTCACTCACTCAGGTATCCTTGAGGTTCTCTTCTTTCTGGAGTCCATATTTTCTCCTTCCACTCTTGCAGATGAGAGCAATGTCCTTCTCAGTTTGATAGATGGGGCAGACGAAGTTTACAGAGCTCCCTTCCTCTCCGCCATCTTGGCTCCTCAACTTCTAATTTTCTCTACCCTGAGTTTTAAATGCAACACTATCCAAACCTTCCTTTAATGCTAAAAGTTCCCACTCATTAGAACCAATGGTCTCTGGTAGACACTGAGATCCCAAGGTAAGAGAGACTTCTCTCAAGTTGCAACAGAACTTTGACACTGCAACATTATTTTGGAGCCACATTTACTCAGTGAAGAACTAATCCAGTCATGTCAATAAAAAGCAATGCTTCCTCTAGCACCATATAACAAAAGGGAGAAACCCAGTTCTTTATCAACTTCTTTGTGTAAGAGTTCCTGATTCAGTGACTTCAAAAACATCTGTAATGAAAACCTTCTCTAATATAGCCCGCATGCGATGTTATCCATCTGTGTTCAAGTGTTGGAAGACAACAGCTTGGAACAGAGTAAACAGCTTTAGCAATAAACTAAACTTAGAACAGAGACTTAAAACATACATATTCTATTTTTGATGTTAAAAACAGTATCACACCAATATTAAAACGTAGAACATACCAATTACAGAGTGACTCTAATCAATTGGAGAATCCCCAAGAGAGACTGTAGTGCTAATAACCACTTGAAAGGATTTTTTAACATTATCTCATAAGAGACAGAATTGAACACAGATCATATTGTATTCTTAAACATTTGCTATGAGAGTGTATCTTATTTAAGTGCTATTATCACCAAAAAAAAAAAAAAAAAAAAGACAGGAGGAAACTTTTGGAGGTGGTAGATATGTTCTGATGTTGATTGTGGTGAGGTTTCACTGTTGTATACTTATTCCCAAATTAATCAAGTTGTATACATTAAATATATACAAATTTTTGTATGTTAATTATACCTCAATCATGTGTTCTTGTTTTTTTTTTTATTGGTTTCCTTTCCTTGTTATAGAAGGAATGTGAATTAGTATGACAGTTGATTTGAGTAATTAAATAGTATTTCAGGATTAACTAGATTTGAAGCTTTGTCTTCCCAACTATTCCGAATCAGTTTTCTTCTGATATTCTGATGGCACAGTTTGTTGAAGTACATCACTGATAGATTCAGTGTTCACAGTACTCTTTAATTCTGTTATTACTCTACCACTATGTAAGGATTACATGACCTTTATGAATATTATATATTTATCTTTCAAGCCCTAGGTGGCTGAATCTTTACCTTATGGAAATATGTTCTCCTCAACAATGAAAATATTGAAAAGGTGACTAAAGTTTAATAAAGCTGCCAAGTGTATGAGATTGATCTCTTTAGAGATAATTCCCCTTGCGAGATGTAGAAATGATATAAAATTCATTTTCAAACATTTGTCTGCAAAGCTTTTCAGATTTACTTCATTAAGGAGATATCATGGAAGTTTCAGGAGAAATAATTTAGAGTTTTGGAGGCTTCAGAGATTTTTTTTAATTTGTTTGATAAGATAAAGAAAAACATTCTCTAAAAGGTACCAAGTTACAAATAGTATATTATCTAAATTTTCTTTGAAAAGAAAATTAAAAAGACATGTAGAGCTGTGTGATACTATTTCTCTTACGTGGTTGAAATTCTGAAGCCATATGATGAACAAAAGTGTCAGCTGACAGAACATACATATTTGGGACAAACTACTCGTCAGGAATGAAGGAGACCATGTGTCATGTTTGTTTTTAACAATGATTTGATGGATGTGCTTATTTTTGAATTTAACAAAACATCACACTTACCTAATCAAGAATCAGATGGTCTGTGCCTAGCAGACTAGTAGGGCAGACTGGTGTTTTGCTTTTTAATCCTCCTGTAGCAGAACAGCTAGAGGCCAGATATATTTCACAGAAAATGTGTAGCCAAGATCATACAAAAGTAAGAGAATGCCAAGGGATCTCATATAAAGAAAAGACGAAACTCTGAGGGCTAATCTAGCTACAAGGTCTCAGCGGACCTCTGGATATCTGAACAGCAAGGAACTAGAGCTTTAGTTGTCGTTGTTGTTGTGGTGGTGGTGGTGGTTGCATAGAGTCAGTTTATTAATAAGCACCCTGAAAATCTACATGTGTTTTAGCTTTCATGTTTACAGAGCAGGAGCTTTTCACCACGACATGTTAGGATTCCCAACAACTCCCTGGCAAGTTCTGCAAATACTGAAATAGAGGAGCTGTCTCAAGGGACTCTAGCTTCCCTTTGGCCCCTATGCATGAGTTCGTGGTTCCTCAAGGTAAATCTAAACTAGATACGCTTAGGAGATTCTGTTCCTGGACTCTATCCTCGAAACCATGAAGTCCTGCAGAGGTTTATAATCTCTACCAAAATATTTACATGAACAGTGGCTGATTTATTCCCACTTAATAGCAATCTGAAAAGAAAAATAAGTGGTAGTATCTAAAAAGTGGCATACCCTTCACCAATCTATTAGTGAGAATGGAACTTATGTGAAACACGACAGATGAGGAATTAGATGGAGCTTGTACTACATGACCTTTAAGAGAGAGGCCATTCCTTTTTAGTGGAATTTTTCTCAAAGATCTGTATTGACATCATATGGTTTAAACTATAAGTTTTCTGTGGACTACTCTAAATGTACATCTATATGCTCATGTGTCAGAGCCAATTTCCATTAATGATATATTTAAAAAGTACATCTTAAGGGTCTTAACATGGCAATCTAATGATATTTATATTAATTTTTTTAATGTTTATTTGAGAGACAGAGACACCAACAGAGTGAGTTAGGGAGGGGCAGAGAGAGAGAGAGAGAGAGAGAGAGAGAGAATCTGAAGCAGGCTCCAGGGTACAGCACAGACCCCAATGCAGAGCTTGAACTCATGAACCATGAGATCATGACCTAAGCCAAAGTCAGACGCTTAACCAACTGAGCCACCCAGGCCCCAATCTAATGATATTTATTAGTAAGTATCAAATTGCTGTATTGGTCTTATGGCTGTCCTACTAGGATAAACACTGTATCTGCATAGGATGTATTTTATCCTAAAATACAACTCTTCTCAGAATTTCTTTACACACATCAACTTTCATTATATATCGACTAGATTATATTTTTGTTCTCTAACAAAAAATGCTAAGAAAATTACAATCAGATTTTATATGATTTGTTAATAATAATTCCTCTTTTGTAAAAACATATATAATGTGAAATGATCTAGGAGCTATGTCCATTGTCAAAGACCTTAGTTCTTTTTAGTGATATGACACTGCAAAAATCATTCCCACACAAGAACATTTCAAACATAGCTAAAAAGAGCCTTAGTTTTTAATGACTGCTCTGGAATAAGAAAGAAAGGCCTTCAGCCTAAGTAAAGCAGAGTTAGAATCAAGGCCCTGGCAGATAATTGGTGCACTCAGAAGACTATGCCCTCATTAAAATAGCAAGGTAAGAGAAGAAACAAGTTGCCCTCGGAAAAGGGAGAAAACCAGAAGACTGTATTTTAATTCCTCTTATAAGTAGAAAAGTAAAATAAAAACTGGGAACTCTCATGTGAGAATTTTAAACTGTGACCCTTTTACTTAGATTTGTGGTTCAAACTATACTGCCTACAACATCCAGGAAATACCAAAACTTAAAGGAGTGTCAGGTTGGTGGTGTTTGGCGGCACCTGGGAGAATCAAATACGCGTCCTCTGTGGAGAAGTACGCCCTCAGCACAGAACCCAGGATCCCCGAGTCAGCCAAGTGTGAGCTCCCACTGCCAAATGGCAATTCCCACGAGGAAATAGGCCGCCATCGGCAAAAGTCGTCAGAAACTAAATAGGCTGAATAAAACATGAAAGGATTTCGGGTACTGAAATTATTACTGGAATAATGTAAAATAAATATTCACAGAGGCCAGCTGTCAGTTTCATTGTGGTTGCTTTAAAGGTATCAAAAATATGAGTAAAGAATATCCTAGTATAATTCTCAGTAAAATGATTAGGAAGTTTTGGAAAAGAACCAAACATAACTTCTAAAAATTAAAAATATTACTGATGGAACAACCTAAATGTCTATTAATGGATGAAGTCAGAGAAAGACAAATACTCATACAATATGCATACAAACGTGTGATTTCATTTCTATGTGGAATTAAAAACTAACAAACCGACCCTGAGAACAGATGGGTGCTTGCCAGAGGCAGGGGTGGGGTTAAGTGGGGGCGGGGTGTTCAAAAATCGTGAAGGAGGTCAAAATGCACAAAATTTAAGTTAAAAATCGTGGGACTGTACATAGTGACTGTAGTTAATAATACTGTATTGCATATTTGGAAGTTACAGTTGATCATAAAATGTCTTATCACAAGAAAATAATATCAATTCTGTAGATGGGTCAAGCAGAATAGTCATAGCTGAAGAGAGATTTATTGAATTCAAAGATAGAACTGAAGAAATTGCACATTGCACGAAGAGACAGAAAGTGTGAAAGAGATATAAGAGTCATGGAGGATAAAATGCGAAAATCTAATATAACATGGAGTTCCTGACAGAAAAAATAGAATACAGCAGAGACAATATTCCAAAATACAAGAGGCCACTGAATTCTGCACTTTAAAATGGTTAATTTTATTATATGGATTTCACCTCAATAAATTATTTTAATGTGCATTTCTTAACATATATATATATACGTATTTTTACATAAGAAATATAATATATATTTTAATGTGTATGTGTATAATTTTCTAGGATTGATTAAATGCAGGCATCCACCTTCAGATTCAGCAGGCACAGTAAATCCCAATTAAGATAAGTAAAAAGAGATGTACAGTTAGAGAAAAAACAGATTATCTCTGAAGAGCTGACAACCAACTGACTTCTTAAAGCAACAACAGAAGTCAGAATAGGGTGAAAAATATAATATCCTCAAGATGTTGAGTAGCAGTAACATCAAAGCAGAATAATTTACCTGGCTATACTATGATTCAAAAATGTGAGCAAAAGGGACGTCTGGGTGGCTTAATTGGGCATCTAACTTCTGCTCAGGTCATGATCTCACAGTTCATGGGTTCGAGCCTTGTATTGGGCTCTGTGCTGACAGCTCAGAGACTGGACTCTGCTTCAGATTCTGTCTCCCTCTCTCTCTCTCTGCCCTTTCGCTGCTTGTGCTCTATCTCTCTCTCTCTCTCAAAAATAAATAGACTTTTTTTTCTTTAATTTAAAAAAGAATGTGAGCAAAAGAAACATTTTCTGGGCAGAGGACCTGAATAGACATTTTTCCGAAGAAGACATACAGATAGCCAACAGACACATGAAAAGATTCTCCACATCACTTAGCACTAGGGAAATGCAAATCAAAACCACAATGAAATAAATATAACCTTACAACCTGTTAGAATGGCTAAAATAAAGACAAGAAATAACAAGTGTTGGCAAGGATGTGGGGAAAAAAAGGAACCCTTGTACACTGTTGGTGGGAATGTAAATTAGTGCAGTCACTGTGGAAAATGAAATGGAGTTTCCTCAAAGAACTAAAAATAGAAGTACCAATGATATAATTACACTAGTGGATATTTACCTGAAAAAAAAAAAGAAAACATTAATATGAAAAGATACATGGACCCCTGTGTTTATTGCAGGACTATTTATAATAGCCAAGATGTGGAAGCATCTTAAATGTCCATCAATAGACGAGGGGGGAAAGCATGATGTGGTGTATATATTCATATATATACACCATAATGCAGTGGCTGTGGTGGATATAATGGATGCTAATATAATGATATATTGGAAATAATGGTGATATAGTGGATATTATATGGATTGATAGGATATAATGGAATATTAACACAGTCACAAAAAGGGATGAGCTTATGCCATTTGAGACAACATGGATGGAAATACAGGATAAAATGATAAGTGAAATAAGGCAGACTGAGAGAGACAAACCATTATTTCCTTCATATGTGGAATCTAAAAAAAAAAAGGAGAAAACGAATAAATGAACAAAAACCAGAATCAGACCTATAAATACAGAGAACAAACTAATGGTTGCCAGAGGGAAGGGGGTCAAGAGCTGGGAAAAAGTAGGTGAAGGAGAGGGGGAGATACAGGCTTCCAGGTATGGAGTGAATAAGTCACGGGAACAAAAGTCACAGCATAAAATAGTGGTCGTGTTGCAGTGACTTACGGGAACCAACGGTAGCTACACTTGTGGGGAGCATAGCGTAACATATAAACTTGTCAAATCACTGTGCTATACCCTGAAACCAATGTGACATTGTGTGCTGACTACACTCAATTAAAAAAAACAAAAGAAGAAAAAGAATATACATTACAAAAGAAAAAGACATTTTCCTAAGGATATACTTCAGAACGAAAGAAAATTCTAGAAGGTAGAACTTAGATAAAAGAAGGAACAGTAGGGGCACCTGGTCAGTTAAGCATCCGACCCTTGGTTTTGGCTCAGGTCATCTGTGGTTCAAGGGTTCAGGCCCCACATTGGGGCCTGTGCTGGCAGTGTGGAGCATGTTTGGGACTCTCTCTCTCTCCCTCTTTCTCTGTTCCTCCTCCACATGTGCTCTCTCTTGGAATAAATAAACTTTAAAAAAATTTTTTAAGGAATGATAAAGAATCTTGGAAATATGCACAATTATAATTTGGGAGATAAAATATGATAGATTATCAGAGCATTTAATCTTCAAAAATTTCTTCTCCATCATATTTATTTCTCTAGTCAGGGGAATTTTCCAATATCTGACAGTTCTTGACTTCATCTTTCAAAGATTTTATCATATAACCTCTCCCTTTCTCCTTTTTTCTCCTCTGTCCTTTCAGTGCTGTAGACTGAAAATGTATAGATTTAGGACTTTTGTTCTTGTTTTCAACAAATATTCATTGAGTGCTTGCTATATGCCGGGGACTGTTTCAGGCACTAAAGATACACAACATCTTGCTGTCCAGACACATATATGAATAAGCACATGAAATATAATGCTGAAGATGCTGTGATAGAAATATTTAGAACAAAGAATGGAGTGACTGATTCTGAAACTTGAGGAGACTGAAAAGACTTCATAGAAAAAGTATTTCCAGGTCAGCAGGGAGGTCAGGGGCATCCCAGGCATGCGTGTGCAGGGAGGATTGGTGTGAAATTTTACGACATGTCAGAGGAACCTTGGAAAAGTTTCACATGGACTTAGCATGAAAGAGGAAGGGTTGAGTCCATAGCAAAAGATAAGACTGGAGAAAAAGGCAGAGGTCAGCCCATGAAGCACTTTTCTACTATCCTAAGAAGTTTAGGCTTTAGTACATGAAAAGCAGAAGTCATCAAAGGGTTTTAAAGCTGGGAAGTTACATAGTTTGCCTTTAAGATATCATGTGCTCTTGGTGTGGTAGGTAAACCATAAGTCGGGATTTCCAGTTGAATACAAAGATATATAGCCAATCTGCAGAGCAATGCCAGAAAACATCTAAAATTTTAAGGGTAAGGTCAGAAAATATGACCATCTAACATGAAAACCAGAGAATTAACAAAATGCTGATGAGGTCGGCCAACCTCAAAATACTTTAAACGTGTCTATTCATAGAGTAGATAAGCTTCGTAGAGATGTAACATACATATATCAAGAGACCAAAGAGGCCCTCAACTACTTGAGATACTAGCAGGTTACTGAGGAAGATCCAGCATTTGGATGAGTCGGTCTCCAGAGTCACACAGGGCTCATTCATCATTGGTCAGTAACTCTCTGCCTCTGTTCCCATCTCTGTGCTTAGCCTCTGATTCACTCTTCGGAGCAGATACCAGGACAGAGTGCTGAGGACTGACTGTGCATTTATCCAAGATAATGCTCATCTGCCAGAAAATTTCTCCTTGGCAATGTCCCTATCGCAATAATACATGTGATACCTAAATGTCCTAAAAACAAACAAACAAACAAACAAACAAACCCCCATCTCCCTCTTAGCTCCTCCAGGCTATATATCCAACTATGCACCAAGAAGTGGTAGATCTCTGTGTTTTATTCCTGGAGTACCGTGCTCAAGTTTTGATTGGTCAAACAGCTAGTTTCATTTTACCCCATGAACCAATGGTAACATTTTATAACTCACTGAAAGATCTTTACAGTACATATTTTGGATTTATGGGTTTTGGATCTCAGGGCTTCGAAATAAATTAGAACCAGGTTTATCTTTATAATTTTTGTTCATTGGCAATAGTCTGGAATTCTGTACATCAGCATTCCACAGATTTTAATAAAATGTTTATGAAATAGTTTTAAAATTCCAATTAACTTATACTTTCAAAAAAATTAATGCTTACTTTAAAAACTTTTTTTTTTAAATTTCAGAGAGAGAGCACAGGAGCAGGGGAAAGGGGTAGGGGGAGAGAGAGAATCCTAAGCAGGCTCCAAGTTGAGCTCGGAGCCCAATGTGCGGCTTGATCCTATGACCCTGGGATCATGAACTGAACCAAAATCAAGAGTTAGACCCTCAATCGATTAAGCCATCTAGGCCCCCCTGATGTTTACTTTTAAACACCCTCAGGTTTGTCATATTATAACAAAAAACAGATTTTAAAAATAATTGGAAGTATGTCAAATGCCATCAGTCAGGTTTCCAAAAGAAGTTGCAAGTTTTGTGTGTAATTACATCTTTGTAACTAAATTTATATTTTTTAAAGTTTGTTTATTTTGAAAGAGAATATGCTTGCACACAGGAGCATGAGCTGGGGAGGAGCAGACAGAAGGAGAGAGAGAGACTCCCACTCAGGCTGTACGCAGTCAGCACAGTGGGGCTCCATCTCGTGAGCCTGAGATCGGGATCTGAGCTGAAATCAAGAGTCTGACACTTCACCAACTGAGCCACCCCAGCGCTCTTATATTATTTTTCAGTTACAAGATATATATGGTACCAATTAATTATCAGCTTCACTACCTAAATCCTGTCACTTTTAAAAGTTGTTAATGAGCATGATATTCTGTAAAAAAAAAAAAAAGCAATACTTATAACAATTATACTAGTAAGCATTTCACCCAGAAATAATCACTAACTTGCTATAATATTTTTTTCTTATTTCACAGCTATAGTATTAATTGGCAAATACCAGCTGTAGAGTTGATCTGTGCCTCACTGAACTCCTAATTCTTTCTCCAACCCACATCCCGTTCTCTTTTTTGGCTAGGTCCCTGTCTGGTTTGGGTATCAAGGTGATGCTGGCTTCGTAGAATGAGTTTGGAAGCTTTCCTTCTATTTCTATTTTTTGGAATAGTTTGAGAAGAATGGGTATGAGCTCTGATTTAAATGCCTGGTAGAATTCCCCTGGGAAGCCATCTGGCCCTGGGCTCTTATTTGTTGGGAGATTTTTGATAACGGATTCAATTTCTTCACTGGTTATTGGTCTATTCATGCATTCTATCTCTTCCGGTTTGAATTTTGGTTGTGCATGTGTATTTAGGAATTTGTCCATTTCTTCTGTGTTGTCCAGTTTGTTGGCATATAGTTTTTCATAGTAATCTCTGATGATTGCTTGTATTTCTAAGGGATTGGTTGTAATAGATCCTTCTTCATTCATGATTTTGTCTATCTGGGTGCTCTCTCTTTTCTTTCTGAGGAGCCTGGCTAGAGGTTTATCGATTTTGTTTATTTTTTCAAAGAACCAACTCTTGGTGTCATTGATCTGCTCGACTGTTCTTTTGGATTCTATATTGTTTATTTCTGCCCTGATCTTTATTATTTCTTTTCTACTGCTGGGTTTGGGGTGCTCTTGCTGCTTCCTTTCTAGTTCCAGTAGGTTCTCTGTTAGTTTTTGAATTTGCACTCTTTCTAGTTTGTTGAGATTGGCCTGGATTGCAATATACTTTCTTCTTAGGACTGCCTTTGCTGCATCCCAGAGATTTTGGATTGTTGTATTTTCGTTTTTGTTGGTTTCCATATATTTTTTAATTTCTTCTCTAATTGCCTGATTAACCCAATCATTCTTTAATAGGGTGGTTTTTAACCTCCTTTTGGAAGTTTTTCAGACTTTTTCCTGTGGTTAATTTCAAGTTTCATAGCATTGTGATCTGAAAGTGTGCATGGTATGATCTCTATTCATTTATACTTATGGAGGGCTGCTTTATGCCCCAGCATGTGGTCTATCTTGGAGAATGTACCATGTGCACTCGAAAAGAAGGTGAATTTCCTATCTTCAGGATGCAGAGTTCTAAATATATCTATCAGTTCCATCTGTTCCAATGTGTCATTCAGGTCCATTGTTTCCTTAGTGATTTTCTGTCTGGTTGATCTATCCCTTGCTGTCAGTGGAGTATTAAAGTCCCCTGCAATTAGCACATTTTTGTCAATAAGATTGTTTCTTTCTGTGATTAATTGCTTTATGTATTTGGGTGCTCCCGATTTAGGCGCATAGATATTTATAATTGTTAGCTCTTCCTGATGGAGAGATCCTGTAATTATTATATAATGTCCTTCTTCATCTCTTGTTACTGCCTTTACTTTAAAGTCCAGTTTGTCTGGTATTAGTATGGCTACTCCTGCTTTCTTTTGGCTTCCAGTTGCCTGATAGATATTTCTCCATCCCTTTACTTTCAACCTGAAGGTGTCTTCCCGTTCTCAACGCTCACTCCCTTCCCCTCTTAGCCCTTTGTTCCATTCTGCAGCATCCACACTCCTGTTTCCAAACTGGATCAACTGCTGCTGAGTTTAGAACTGTTGGCAAAAAGTGACAGTGAGGATAAACATTTGTCCTGGCATATCTGGACATGTGGGTGAAGCAGGAACCAAAGGATAGTTTTCCTCCCCAGGCACATCTTATTGCCTCATTGACTTCTCACTCCCCCTACCGCGCCTCCCCCACGGGACAGGGCTTGGCCTAACGAATCCGCTGATAGGATGAGTGCAAGTGGTGTGCGGGTCCCCTCAGCGGCGAGGATGTGATCCCTGCCCTGCAAGGCTCCTTGTGGGCCGTTGAGCTCCAGAACTGAGAGAATATATGTGTGTTTTAAGACACTAACTTTGTGATAATTTGCTATAGCAGCAAGAAGATTACTGATGAAATCAGGAAATGCTTGCTTTCGGTGTTTTCAGTCTTGGAGTAAGATTGATAGCTTGTTACTCAGCACTCCTAGTACCTGTGCTGTTAGTGTCCCGCTGAAATTTTTCAAAATTCCACATCATCAGTATGGGTTATATCAAGTCCAAGTCTTCTCCTAAAGAAGAAGGAGGAATTCTTTGTAAATTGTATGGTTTAGAAATTTTCTTTCCAAATTATAGCTACAAAGGGAAATTTCTACTTTTTTTTCATTTGCCCACATAGGCAATCGCTTTGGGCTTGCACAATTTTTTTTTTAAATTATTCCTTGACTAATTAGCTTTCTTATGTTAAGGATGACTAGAATTGGGGCACCTGGGTGGCTCAGTCGGTTGAGAGTCCGGCTTCAGCTCAGGTCATGTTCTCGCAGTTCATGGGTTCGAGCCTCACTCAGGCTCAGTGCTGACAGCTAGCTCAGAGCCTGGAGCCTGTTTTCAGATTCTGTGTCTCCCTCTCTCTCTGGCCCTCCCCTGCTCATGTTGTCCCCCCCCTCAAAAATAAATAAAACATTTTAAAAAAGGATGACTAGAATTTCATAAAAACTGTTTTTTAAAAAAATTCTCAAATAGAATGGACTTAGTGGGTCCTAAAGTTATCCTGCTACTCTAAACTCTTATTTCCAGCAGGGGTTGGTTGCCTTGTTTTACACAGTTTCACTGAAAGTATAAACACTAAAATATAGTCTATATTATAGGTCCTAACTACTGGTCCCATTTTTGCCTCCAGTAAATCCTAAGATGATAATGATAGATTTGCCTTTTGCCAAAATCTCTTCAGCCAATTTGCAGTTTATATGGCAGAGACTAAAAGAAAATTGATTTTTTTCATAAAAGGAATATTGTAAAACTAATTTAATTTCTCTAATGCTTTATGATTCACATAAGCCAAAAATAAAAGGTTTTACATATTCAAATTTCAGAATTCTACTGATTTCTTAGGTTTCCTGAAAGAGAAAAAAAGAGCAGTCAATCCTATTTGGGGGCAGACAGGTGTTATTACAGTTTATGGAAGGTGATTTTTTTTTTTTTGCAAGACTTCACCAATGGACATTGCTTTGGGTGGGTGTGGGAACCTGTGTCAGGAGTATGAGAAACCATCTAAGGGAGAGAAATAGGACTGTTTGAGCTTAGAAGAGGAGGGTTCTCAGTGTGTCTGTCCTTGTTGGCCAGCCTCAGACAACTTCCAGAACATTCAAGTTTTAGGGGTGCCTGGGATCAAGAATATTTCAAATGTAAACTCCACGAGTAGAAAGAAAAGGAATAGAAACTCAGACTCACCCTCACATGTCGGCCACTATAACCGGTCCTAGAACAGTGCTTGACACATGGTAGACACTAAAAAGTATTTTTGGAATCCATGTATGAATTAATAAATATAAAAAGCAGTTGTGGGGCACCTGGGTGGCTCAATTGGCTAAGCTGAGCTTCAGCTCAGCTCAGGTCATGATCACATGGTTTTGGGATCGCCTCTCTCTCTGCCTGCCCCCCATGGTCTCTTTCTTTCTCTCAAAATAATTAAATAAACTAACTAAATATAAGCAGTTGCTTCCCTGAATATCTTTCTAGTAACTAATGACATGTCAAAATGGCATTAAGTTTATTTACTCCTAGTGGAATCCTCATTTCTCTAAACAAATATTTAAGATGGCAGAGTGTATAGGATACTTTGTCAAGAATGTTTTCAGTATCCAAAGATTCTCCTCTGAAAGCAATGTCTTCTCCACCTGAGCATATTACCATTTGTTGTTCTTAAGTAATGAAGAATCATATTATGGTTTGATATGTTTCATAACAACTAGTTGTTTTTGAGGCTGTATTGCAGACTCAATGGTCTAAGCGGGCAGAGAGCAGAACATTTGGACCCAGTAGTTTCTATCCCTGAAACAGAGACATGTCACCAGGATGGGGATGTGGTCATCTCTAAACCAATGCATATCATGTAATGTTCTTTATCATAAATGAACTGAGATTTTTGATTAGCATTTGATATAGATGAATATGGTAAATACATAACTTCCTCCTAAATCATAACTATCCATTTTTCCACAAAAGTCCAAACCTATTGAAAAAGAAGAGAATGCTAGTTCAAGCAGTGCCTCCAGCCTGACTTCACAAATGTGGCAAGTGTGTGCTGGACCCGGGGACAGGAATAGGCGGAGGAAGTGGGTGGGGAGTGCATCTGTTCTGTCAGCCCTCAAACAGGGCAGCAGAGCGGAGCCCCTCCATGAAAGAAGCTAAGCCAGAGGGTGGAAGTAGAGCATGATATACAATCGCTAGATCACAGGCAGAGGGGCAGGGCATACATGGAGGGTGCAAGTCATGGGCAAGGTAGGCTTCCGGGGAGCTGGGTGAAGCCAGATGCAGAGGGAGGGAGCCTGACTGGTCGGGCAGCTGTGGGCTCAAGTGTGATTCTGGCACAGGCATGGTCAGGTGGCCATGTAGAGTTCAGGACCCAGGCAAGGAGACTGGCTAGGAACAGATAAGGAGCAAATATTGGGAAGGGCATTTTAGGTTTGGAAATAATGGCAAGTTGATTTATAGGAAGACACAGTCCAAGTTGATCCTAGTTTTGTGATTTTTTTAAAAAATGTGATAAAACAGGCATCAAGTTTACCATTTTAACTATTTTTTAAGTTTACTTCTTTATTTTGAGGTGGGGGGCAGAGAGAGAGAGAGAGAGAGAGAGAGAGAGAGAGAGAGAGAGAGAGAGAGAGAATCCCAAGCAGGCTCTCTACACTGTCAGTGCAGAGCCAGACGTGGGCCTGAAGTCACAAACTGTGAGATCGTGACCTGAGGTAAAATCAGGTGTCAGAGACTTAACCGCCTGAGCCACTGACTAGCACCCCTAGTTTTTAAATGTATAATTCAGTGTTATTCAGAGCATTTACAATCGTTTGACACCGAAAAGCAAAGGCAACAGAAGCAAAAATAAACTATTGGGACCACATCAAGCTAAAAAGCCTCTGCATAGCAAAGGAACCCATCAACAAAAAGAAAAAGCAACCTATTGAGTGAGAGAAAATATCTTCAAATCATATATCTGATAAGGGTTAATATCCAAAATAAAGAATGTCTACAACTCAATAGCCAAAAAAAATCTGATTAACAATCAGTAAAAGATCTGAAAAGGCATTAATAAGACAGACAAACGCCCAATGGTATGAAAAGGCTTAACATCACTAGTCACCAGGAAAATGCTAGTCATAACCACAATGAGCCATGACCTCACGCCTGTTAGAATGGCTATAATCAGAAAGACAAGAAATAATAAGTGTTGGCAAGGATATGGAGAAAAGGGAATCCTTGTGCCCTGTTGGTGGGAATGTAAATTGGTGTAGCGCTATAGAAAGCAGTACGAGGTTTCCACAAAAATTAAAAACAGAAATATCATGTGATCCAGCAATTCCACTTCCGGGTATTTATCTGAAGAAAACAAAACCACTAATTCAAAAAGATATATGCATCCCTGTGTTCATTGGAGCATTATTTACAATAGCCAAGATATGGAAGGTACCTAGGAGTCCACTGATGGATGAATCCCACACCATCAACCACAAGCGCTTGCCCAAACACACAGAATACCTTACCTTCTACAAGCTCAGAGTCTGAAACAAAGCCTGACATTTGGAGTAAAGTGAGACCTCCTATGATGAACTGTGAAAACAAAACAAAACCAAACAGAACAAAACCTAATTTTAAATGAACCTGTCAGAGAATGGTAGAGTTGTTAAATCCTTAACTTCCACGCCAGTTGTCTGGTAAAAAGAGAATCCACATGCACTTCTGGAATAAAGAGATACTTCTTTAGAGAGAATGCATGGATTGACATATGAGCACAGCAGGCTATTTTATATACTGTGTTAAACCTCCTTTTCAAAATCCACTCTTTCATGAAAGCGATAAATGCCAGAATTATTATTTAAAAGAAAAACAATGAATATTTCCCTCTGAGGATGCAGCCTCTCAGGAAGGTAGCTTTATCAGCAGCAAAAAGGTGATTTTGAGCTGCAGAGGGAGCCTGGCTCTGAATGTATCTTCCCTGCCTTCTCAACAGTGCCTTGATTTCCCTTAGCTTGGGTCTCCATTTCCCTTAGAAGCCAAGCTTTGAGATTTGACACAAAGCTCCCCAAGTCACACTTCACAGGATACCAGTCTTCTCTCCTGGGTCGACCAGCAGAGCGGGCTGGTGGAGCAGAGAGAGGGAGCGCAGCAAACGCTCAGCCCCCAAAGCAGAGAAACAGTCGTGGGAGTGGACTGAGCAGGAAAGTCAAACCCATTGGCCACTTTGCCCTGGGTGGTCACTGCCGGTCTTCCCTTTAGACAAACCCACAGCGCCCCCTGCAGGGAGGAGAGCAGAGGTTTGGCTGTTTTGTTTCAGGTTCCTCCACTGTTTTGGGTAGAAACAAGATTGATAAGAAGTTGAAAAATATGAATTCTCTCCATCTACCAGATCAATGAGAGTTTAGCTCTCCCAGCTTGAACCTGAGCTCGCAAAGCTTGTGGTCAGCAGAATCAGTGCACCTGGGAATGACAATCTTGCTGTCAGACAAACAGAGGTCATTGGAAATTTAATCTTACAGGGGCACCTGGGTGGCTTTGTCAGTTGAGCATCAGACTTGATTTCTGCTCAGGTTATGATCTCAGTGTCCTGAAACATGACCCCCTTCCTGTCACCTTGATAGACATATCTTGTAATCTTTAGGACTCTTATGATTTTTAATTCTCTGTATGCTTAGTTTTAAATGGTTATATTTATATGTATACTAAACTTCATTTAATTTTTTATCAATCTATTTTATGATTCTTCAATGGCCGGGCACCTAGGGGCCTCAGCGGCTAAGCGTCTGGCTTTGGCTCAGGTCATGATTTAGCAGTTCATGAGTTTGAGCCCCATATCGGGCTCTCTGCTGTCAACACAGAGCCTGCTTGGAATTCAATTTCTCCCTCTCTCTCTGCCCCTCCCCCATTGCATTCTCTTTATCTTTCAAAAATAAACAAACATAATTTTTTATTAATTTACAGTACTTCAATGACTTAAGCCTGTTACATTGATGGTTAATAATTTACTGAATCATATTCATATTTTTGTGCCTTGATGCTTTGGTCAGTATCTAATCTAAATGATGTGTACAAATGACTCATTTGTTTCCCTTGAATTAACTCTTTAGGATAATAGGCATAGTGACATGTCCAGATGTGTAAGTTCTGGAGGAAGAAAGATTTGGATTTAAAACCTGACTTTTCCACTTTTAGGCAACGTGCCTGTGGGAATCTTAATCTCTCTGAAGCTCAGATGTCTCTCTGTTGTAATGAGGCTGGTAAGACTTCAGTGACGAGAAACCAATATTGACTAATGCGTAGTCGCGTTGTCGTAGTCGCATAGTCATAGTCGAATAATGAAGGACAGCTACTGTGTTGCAGCAGAAGTTACTAAGTGGGATGCCTTTCCTGATCCTCCACTTCCAAAACCCAGTCCAGTAACACGGTTAACACAAGGCCTGTCCCGTTGTCTCCATTTCTCTTCCACTGAAAGGGGGTGTGTTTTGATTGCTGGCATCTACCACAGTAAGAGCAGGAAGGGAGAGGAAGGGTTCCGTGTGAGACCGAACCCGGAGGGACGGTTTTAGAGCTGACATAGAAGAGACCCTGGAACGTCCAGGGAAATCAGAGAGTGGAGGAAGGGGCTTTCAGAAGGGGTTGCCCCAGATGATGAGTCCTCTCCCTCTAATGCTCTTCAATGAATAAAGATAAAGAATGGAAACACTTTCTCAAATTTGTGGCTGCTGAATTCTGCCTCTGGAATGTGACTTTACTCTGCAAATAAGCAATATGGATCCCTAGATGGATAAGAATTAAGCCATCATCATCATCTTTATTATTAGGATCACATATTTATTCATAGACTTGAGATTATAGTATGATGGGTGAAATCATTTTCATGACTGATAACATTTTTCTATTTAGAAAGAGTGTTTTGGTTCACACTGATCTGATTCCCTTTCAAAAGAGAGAAGTTCTTCCCCTGGTCTTATGCACGGGGGCTCCAGCTGGTTGAGATATGTTGGTCATTAAATATCCTCTCTCTCTAAACCTGAGTATGTCTGAGCTTGCTCGTGGTGGGACTCAATCTTCTGGAGAATGCTGGTGTGTGTGTGTGTGTGTGTGAAGCAAAGGCAAGGCAAGGATTTGACAGCTGTTCGTTCCCCAGACACTTCCCTTGGGCCCTCTGGCAGGCGTATCTGGGGGCCGGGGGGGGGGGGGGGGGTGAGAGGGGCCGTCAGTAATGTTCGTTGTCCCAGCAACTCCACAGTTAGTGTGTAGAACTACACAAATCACACATCACAAGAAGCCTAATCTAGATTTACTGAGCTGATAAGAACCAGCAGTCTCACCCTTGAAGGGATTTAGTTCTTAGAGGCTCCTCAGAGGACTTCTGTTTCCAGAGTTCAAAAAGGAGATCTGTTATCTTCTTGGCCTGAATACCCAATGAAATGCTAAAATCAGTATCTGTATTAGCTCAACCTTACAATTAAATGGAAAGCAAAATTTAGAACAACAGCAAAACCATGATGCCGACCTGTTCACAAGAGTCATAAAACATTACCAGTTCTGAAAATAAATAATTCCTCTAGCCAGAGTAAATAATTAGGAAGTGTCTATTTTTGTATTATAAGCAACAGTAGAAATGAGAATATTCACAATTAAAAAAGGAATGGCCACTGCAGTACCTTAGCCTAATTGAAGACTAAAACACTACAAGACATCTAGAAAAAGAAGTCACCACTAATCTATGCTGATAAAAGTCATGGAGTAATGCTATAGCTTCTGCCCACAGTAATAATTCACAAGACAGCCTCTGGAGTCAAGGCAATGTGTTGAGTAAGTTTTGTGTGACTTTCGAACCTCTTTAGTAAAATCTGATAGCTGTTTCTGGAAACGTGAAGTGTTAAAAATGCCATTGAGTGAGTAGCTTCCAAAAATGAACTATTTGAGGGGCGCTTGAGTGGCTCAGTTGGTTGAGCATCTGATTTCAGCTCAGGTCATGATCCCACAGTTTGTGAGTTTGAGCCTCCTGTCCAGCTCTGTGCTGACAGCTCAGAGCCTTGAGCCTGCTTTGGATTCTGTGTCTCCCTCTCTTTCTGCCCCTTCCCTGCTCGCACTCTCTCTAAATGAATAAACGGTAAAAAAAATTTTTTTAATTAAGTATTTGATATATTTAAGCCACTTAAAAGGGAAGCTTGAAGGGCACCTGGCTGGATCAGTTAGAAAAGCATGTGACTCTTGATCTCCAGGTCGTGAGTTCAAGCCCCACGTTAGGGGCAGAGGTTACATAAAAAAGTAAATAAGTAAATAAACAATAATAATAAATTTAAAAAATAAAGGGAAACTTGAGGTTCTACTGAATAGATTAAATTTCGTAGAAAGTTCTAATTCAGAAGCATTTGATGAAAAGAAATTTGGAATTCTTCTCAACATAACTCATCATCAGGGAAATATAAATCAAAACCACAATGAAATACCACCTCACACCTGTCAGAATAGCTAAAATGGACAACTCAGGAAACAATAGATGTTGGCACAGATGTGGTAAAAGGAGGCTGTGCACTGTTGGTGGGATTGCAAACTGGTGCAGCCGCTCTGGAAAACTATATGGTGGTTCTTTAAAAAATTCAAAATAGAATTATCCTAAGATCCAGCAATTGTACCACTAGGTATTTAGCCAAAGGATCCAAAAATGCTGATTTGAAGGGGCACCTATACCCCAATGTCTATGGCAGCAATATTAACAATAGCCAAATTATAGAAAGAGCCCAAGTGTCCATCAGCTGACAAATGGATAAGAAAGATGTGGTATGTACTCACACACACAATGGAATATTACTTGGTGATCAAAAAGAATGAAATCTTGCCATTTGCAACACCATGAACGAACTGGAGTGTATTATGCTAAGTGAAATAAGTCAGTCAGAGAAAGACAAATATATTATTTCACTCACGTGTGGAATTTAAGGGAAAAAAAACAGATGAACATCAGGGAAGGGAAGCAAAAATAATATAAAAACAGAGTGGGAGACAAACTATAAGAGACTCAAATACAGAAAACAAACTAAGCGTTGCTGGAGGGGATGTTGGTGGGGGATGGGCTGATTGGGTGACGGGCACTAAGGAGGACACTTGTTGGGATGAGCACTGGGTGTTGTACGTAAGTGATGAATCACTAAATTTTATTCCTGAAATTATTATTACACTATATGTTAACTAACTTGGATTTAAACAAAAGTTTGGAATTCTTGAGATGGAGGATAGTGAGGCCCAAAGCATAGTAACCTTTATTCTTAACGTTATACACACACATACACACACACACCACATGCTAAAAACATACACGTAAGTTTAAAAATAGGTCATAACAACCATGAATGGAAAAGAAACGCCTTAGTGCCTGGAAGGGCCGTTGGGTAGGCAGAACTGGGAAGGGCTGGGATGGGAGACTGGCTTCAGCAAGACTGTCCGCAAGTGAAGCTTGGGTCTTCCTAGAACTGGGGTGAAATGTCTCCACCTCACGCAACCGTTAGCAGCAGCCTCTGCTTCTTCTGCTTCCATTGTCCTCCTGACTCACTCCTCTGCTGCCAAATGCCAAGACTCTCTTGATAGGCAGAAAGGGAAGTGGGAAGGAGGGCCAGTAGCTGAGAAGAGGACCTGGCTTTATGATTTTGAAAGAGGGCCCCTAATGAGGTTCCTGGTTGACCCAGTTGGTAGACATGCAACTCTTGATCTTGGGTTTGTGAGTTCAAACCCCACATTGGGGGTGCAGTTTACTTAAAAAAAAGAGGGCTGCTAAATCTCTAGAATTGCTTTGTTTTGTGTGAATGCTGGCACTCTAATGAGATACCAGTCTTGATGTCTCATATTGGCAGATGAAAAGAGAATAGAGTATTACCTATACATCTAGCATAAGGTATCAGACTTCTAAGAAATTAAGTCATATAAGTACATTTAAAAATCATGGTTTTTATTTCATAGTGATAAATATGATATGATATATCATACTTTATTCCTCTTTATTGATACATTACAGTCTTCCAGAGTAACTTATTCTCTAGACCTCTCTTAGAAGACAGGCACCTGATAACACACTGATTATAAAGAAGCATTAATTTAAGAGCATTTCCTGTGTTCGGGGTATAAAGCTCTTTTTTTTTATGTTTACTTATTTTTGAGAGAGAGAGAGAGAGAGAGAGAGAGAGAGAGAGAGAGAGAGATACAGAATGCAAGTAGCAGAGAGGCAGAGAGAGAAAGAGACACAGAATCTGAAGCAGGCTCCAGGCTCTGAGCTGTCAGTACAGAGCCTGATGTGGGGCTTGAACCCATAAACTGCGAGATATGACCTGAGCCGGTCAGATGCTTAACCAACTGAGCCACCCAGGTGTCCTTATGAAGCTATTTCTATGTTACTAAGGACTATCTACCCACAAATACCACAGAATACAAGTTTCAAATAGAATCCTTCCTTCCACAATCAGCCTCATATCCTGTTTAAGGCAAAGATGGAAAGTTGGTGGGGCAAGGCACCCTACCGCATCTCTAAGCACGTTAGCTACGTGCGCTGCAAACACTCTGCCTCACTACCCGGACTTGAGTGGCCTCTCAGTCTTGCATTTACTTTGTGTTCTGGGCAGCACAGAACTTTTGGCAGAGTTTCGGACCAAAATGGCCAAGGGATAGACCTCTCTTAGAAGACAGGCACCTGATAACACAGGTGCTAGAGGTAGTTCTTAATCTGCTGCAAAAATAAAACAAAAGGACAATGTCATGATAGGTATTAACATGCAAGGTTTTCGAGGCTTGAACTCCTTTTAAGAAAATAGTCAGGTGAACAGAGAAATCAATAGGCCATCGATTAAGAATAGGTGGAAAGTGCTTTGATTTGAAGAAAAACACCATTATGCTCAGGACTTGCTGACACAACAGAACAGAGGAGAAGCTGCTCCCCGAGGCACAGGATGACTTTAAGGGTTTGAAGGGAACAGGTGCAGGGGCGGGAGATGGGGCTACTCAGCTCACAGGGATGCTGCTACAAAAGGGTCGTTTTCAAAGCGTGGTCCTGGACCAGCAGCATCAGTATCGCTTGGAACTTTTTAAAAACATTAACCCTTGGGCTCTGCTTTACTTACCAAATTAGGTAGGTGATTCTAATGCCTGCTAAAGTTTGGGAACCACTGAGCTATGTTTCAGTTGGACTTTCATTTACGTGCTGCATCTTGGGTGTGTGTGTGTGTGTGTGTGTGTTTAAAATTTTGGATTAGAATACAAATCTTTACATTTTTGCTCGTTTTATTACAGGGATGTTAGTGGAGGAATAATAAACACAAAGTGAAGGCAATAAATTACAAGAAGCAATCGAAAATGATAGAGAATGGCCGACAGAAAAATAGGCAAATAGTTGTTGGTTTGGTTTTTTTTTTTTAATATCCTTTTCCTTGACAGTCAAGTGTGAGCCACTTGCAATTCTGTTGATTTTAAAATATCGTGTTTGTTTCATTTGGAAGGAACCATGGGAACATCTGTTACCACCTTCTCATTTTACAGACGAGGAGACTGATGGGGTCAGGCTATCCTGCCTGCCCAGGTTAAACAGAAGTTCACCATCCTGGTCCTAAGGTAGAGAGGGGTTACAGATAAAAGTTAAAATTCAGTAGATATTCTTGATTTGGAGAGAAAATAAAATGTTTGCCCGCGTTTCATAAAAGTAAATGGGTCATTTAACTATCTTCCCCATCTCCTGCTGCTGCCAGAGGCTGGTGGCTAAGACTCCGATCATGAGAGGAACACAGACTCTCTCTCTCCCACTCTCTCTCTCTCTCAGGAGGCCGAGGCGCAGCAGAGCAGACTGTGGCCCCAGCTGCAAGGCCGCCTGTGCCAGAGGAATGAAAGACTCCTTTCACTCCCCGCCTCTTCCCGCCCCCACGCCAGGCCCAGCACCAGCTGCGGCCCCACCTTCCTTCTGCTTTCTTCAGTTCTCGAAGGAAATCATAAACGACTTGCCCAGGGAGGATTGCTCGTGAGTGAGTAAAGGCATAAACTTTATTATAATTATGAATCACTATTATTTTACTTACGCACTATATCACTCCTTCCGTCAGAAGGTATTTAAGGGAGCACTTTGTTTTTTAAGGGCTGGTTGTCTGCCCCGTCTTCTACCAGGCCTCAGCATCCTCCGGGGCAAGGGGGATGGAGAGTCAGACCTGGAGCCACGGTCACTGCTTCCTGCAGTGCTGAGTTGGCTGCCTGGCTCCCAACAAGGGCTCCGTGAACATCCGGGGAATTACTGAGTGAACACGAGAGAGGAACGGGGCATTGGCAGTGGGAAGCATAGGGGAGTTTTCCCATTTGTCAGACAAGAGGGATAATTCCTGGGAGTTGAATCTTTTTTGCTTTACTTTTAGGAGTAAACATCACACACAGTCCTGTTAGGGTCACCCTGAAGCCAAGCATGGCAACCCAGGTTGGGAAAAGATTATTTTCTAAGAGGCTTGTGCCTGGGTTGGAAAACACTCCAAACCAGAGTCCAGGCACTCTTCGCAAGTGGGATAAGTTATGGTTCCACTTGAAAATGAAAACTCGGGGTTAACCCCAAAAGCAATGGTGAAGTTGTACCAGGATTTGGAGACAAATTGTTATTTGAAGACACCAAAGGTGTCTGCTGATACTATGGTACCGATTATCCAGAGGAGTCTAAAACTAAAACATCAGATAAACTCTACATTGCAACACGCCTAATAATTCTATTTTTCTTCCTACCACAGTTTCTGCAATAGCTTTTTAAGTGGAAGAATGAATTAATATGTTTTTTCATTCTGTCTGGGCCTATTGCTATTTAAAGTCTTAATACACAGCGATGTGGACAAGATGTTGACACTTGGGAGAAAAAAAGATGGGAGGCAAATGACCTTGGTAGCAAATCAGTAGCTGATTTAGTTTAAAGAAAAATGGAAGTATTTAAAGAAAAAACTCTGCCGTTTATTTTAATATTATGTTTATGCTCAAGAAATTTATGGTATAATACATTAGGGTTTTAAATTTTCACTTCAGTAAGAATTGCCTGGAGAATATAAAACGAATACCTAAATATATAGATAGTTTGACTTCTCTATTGAATTTGACACACAGCCAACTGATTAAGTTGACCAGATGTTCTAACACTGTTAGCTTCCAGCTCTATTAGGAAAGGCATATAAATGACATGTTAGGAATAACTTCCTATTGGCAATTTCTTTAAAGAAGGGAGTAATCAAAGTTCTTGGCTGAGAATCATGGAGATTGTGAGGAAATCATGTTGTATGTCAGTGATTGATCAATGATCTGAAAGTTGAAATTCTCTGTTTTGTTTTTGATGGCCCTTCTTCTGCAAAAGCTTTTCAGACTGGTTTTTGTTTATTTGGAAGCTCATGTAAGCCCAGTGAAGGAAGAGGACGTGCTTGTGTTTTTTATTCTTGTATCCTCAACAGCTAGTGAAGTGATAGGAAGCGACGAAAGAAATAGTACTTTTTGTTGGCACATTTAAAATATTTTGAAGTGACCATTAACTTGAAAGAAAAGCAATAAGCTTTAAAATTTTATAGCCATGATCATTTTAGAGTTTATGAATAGTAATATACATGTATTGAATCCCTTTCTTGTTTCTGATATTTAGAATTAGAGTATGTTGCGGCAATAACAGGGAAGGCACAAATAAATTATGGACTGTAAATCTGCCGAGGCACATGACTATTCATACTTATTCAGAGAATGTATTATTGTTAAAACTTAAAATAATTTTAATATATGTGTCTGTTGTTATGTATGAATGAAAAGCTCTAGGTTGATGACTGTATCATCACACTGGTGAGTGAGAACATATCACTAGGGGAGCAGAATTTCTGCTTCTCCTTTGCCTGCTTCGCTAACAAGGCTGAGAAAACGTCTACCTCCCCATTTGTTCTCAGAGCCCCTGCTTGAAGAGGAGCTCAAATTACACTATTTTAAAAACCACAAAAAAGTGCATGTAGGCTCTTAGACTTTTATAACTAATATATTTTCAGAACTCAGCTGTGCCCAAAATTTCAGCTGGAAACTGAGTTGGGTATCATAAATAGAGCCAGTACTTTGCACATAATAGGTACTCAGATATTTGACTGTGTCTTTGAAATTGCTGAACCAGAATTCCTATCCAGGCAGGAAAATGGAATGGGGGGAGAAGTATAAACTTATCTTTAAGACAATGAGGAAGTGTAGAAGCTCAGAGGGAGGTAGCCAAGGCAGGGCTGGCTGTGGGGGTACTGGTGGTGCTGATGGCGATGATAATAGAGGCATAATTTTGGTGGAGGGAAAGAACACGTTTCCGTGGAATAAGTGACATCTGAGATAGATCTAGAAAGCAAAGAGTATAGAAAGCATAGCTTGTTCTGAAACAGCCGAAATTGCCGGGTGGCTGGAGTGTAGATGTAAAGAGAGGGAAGGAGGAGAGATGAGGCTGAAATGGGAAATCTGACCAGATTTCATGGAGCCTTTCAGACCCTTTCTAAATATGGAATCATTAAAAGATTTCAAGCAGGAGAGTGAAATGAACAGATTGTATTTTAGAAAACTGGTCACAGATGGAGGAAAGATTGAGTTAGAGAGACCAGAAAGAGGAGCCTATGACAGAAATCCAGGTAAGGAATGACAAGAGTCTGAGCTAGAGCGGGCAAAGGTGGAATGTTTAAAGACACTTTGAAGGTAGAGTTCACAGGATTTGGCTGTTGGTTCTGTGTGAAAAAGGATAAGGAAATCAGAGGATGAGACCTTATCCGCAACACACTGGGCATGCTAAAATGAGGTTATGTGTCTTTAGTCCACGCATTCATTCCACAAATATTTGTTGACCGCCTATTCTATTGCAGATGTACTAGATTCTGGTGCTACAGAGGTAAAAATATATGGTTGTTATTCTAACATACCAGTATGTGAAATTGCATCACTTCAAAATATCCTTAGTCAAAAGACTAAGGATAAAGTTGAAAAAATATTGTAACATATATAACCCATACCCTTAGTATAAGCTCAAGAGGGAAGGGTAGATATCTATACGCAGTTCTTAGTAGAAGAAACAAATAAAGAGATGCTTGGCTGCCGGAGTCCAGCTCCAGCATGTCCAGGACTCCGTGAAGGATGGACAGTGTCGGCGAAAGGGAGTGAGAGAGCCTCGGCTTCTTTCTGCTCACCAGGCAGGCATCTCTGCACTGACCCGAGAGTCAGATTTATTTATTGAAAAAATGTATGGGATACAAAACAGAAGTGGCAATTGCCTTAGACAATGATTTCTGATAACAAATTCTTTGGTATGTAGAAATTTTCCAGAACATAAATTGGTGGAAGACTCATGCATAACCTTTATCAATAGTGATTGAAGCAGGTGACTAGATGCTTATCACATGGGGAAGGAAGGGATCTTTAGCATTTAAATACAAGGCAAAGTTTTTAGCATCGCAAAGGCAAAAGTTAGTTCTTTTGTTAGCTGGGGTCAATGGCCTGTTTTTGAAGGGAAGAAAAGCAGGTTATCTCAGGAAATGTAACATTTGCTCCTATAATCACAAAAGAAGAAACTCCTTTTTCACAAAGTACAGTTCACATATTTTTAGCCTAAGAAGGCAAGTCACTCCTGATATCAGTCAGTCAGGCGCCTTGGGGGTCAGTGCTCAAGCAGAAAGTGAGTGGGGTTGAGTGGGGGTAGATGCGGGTTGCCATCTGACAGTGGGAGGCCTTGCAAACTTGCCTTACTTCAGAAATGGCTCCCAGCACTTGGCTTGCCCAATAATCAGAGATGTGCATTAAGATAATGACAACAAAATATTTGGAGGGAGAGTGGTAGATTGATAAAAGTAGAAGAAAAAAACCATAGTGACATATCCCAATCTTATAGATTAGAACACATGCATACACACTGACATGCAGGAAAAATGGAAAGTGTATATACATTAAATTGTTAATGGTGGTTCTCCCCAGACAATGGAGTTACAGACCTGGTGGTTTTCATTTAATTCTTTGTGCTTTTTTTGGTATGATATAGGTTTTTTTTTTTTTCATTTTAACTATATATTATCTTATAAGCTAAAATTAAGTAATAATGCTATTTTTAATTTAGAAAAAATGACAAAGTACACTAAGTGCAGAGAGAATGGGGAGAGAGCAGTCTTAGCAGCGAGAAGGCATGTCCAGAGGAGTTGGAAGTGTGCAGCGGTGGAGGACCATTGACGCCTCAGCATCCCGCAGCATCAAGTGCTGGAGGTAGCCCAGAAGTCATGCCAACGAGTTTAGCACTTACTCTAAAAGTAGTAAGGAACTAGGTATGGCTTCTGATCAGGACAGGCACATGGTCCTGGCACAGATGCCTCTGAGGTCGGCACAGAGAACGGACACAGCAGGAGTGGTTAGTGGTCAGGAGATCAGGTAGGAGGCCATGGACTGATGGGACCTCCATGGCAAGAGGACCTTGATCAAGTTAAATTTGCAAACTTCCTGTGCCTCCATTGTCTCGTTATAAAAGAGAAGTAAGAATAGCACCTGCTTTGAGGGTGGATGTGTCATGGAACTAATGAAGGTCACTTTTCAGGACTCATCACTTGTGTCAGTCCAAATATTTATTTTTGTTAAGTACTAATTTTGATATTTGTAATTTTATTTTTGTTATTTTATGTTCTTGCAATAAGAACACTTAACATGAGATCTGTGCTCTTAAAATTTTAAATGTGCAGTGCAGTGTTGTTAACTATGCACTACGTTGCATGGCAGATCTCTAGAATTTATTCATCTTAAATTGAAATTTAATACCCATTGATTAGCAACTCCCCAGCTCCCTCTGCTGCCAGCCCCTGGAAACCACCATTCTAGTCTGTTTCTATGAGTTTAACTGTTCCAAATATCTCATGTAAGTATTTGTCCTTTTGTGACTGGCTTAGTCCACTTAGCACAGTGTTTTCCTTCAAGGTTCGTCCATGTTGTAGCATCTTGCAAGATTTCCTGATGTTTGCTTTTTCTGTTTTTTTGTTTGTTTTGTTTTGTTTTGTTTTGCATTAAGGACACTAAAACTTGTCCAAGTTTTGACTTCAGGGAACTTGGAGCCATTTCTGACAATACTTAGCATTGCTCTCAGGATGATAAGAGCTAATTTACATTGAGTGTGTGACATGTGGTACCTGCCATAGGAGTGTCAGCTGTTTTCCTTATGTGACAGTGAAATATGGCTGATGGATACAATCTAGGATGATCCTGGGTATTCTGGCTTGGGCTACAGGGTGCTATTCGCACATAGACAGACTATTTAGTTTAAAAATGAAAGAATTCTCATTCAGCTTTGGATATGCCTAAGTTTGACATGCTGATAAAATATTCAGTAGGTGTCCAGGAAGTAGGCCATGAAATGCTTAGGAACAAAGCTCAAGAGAGAGAGGTTAGGGTTATCAATTTGGGAATTATTCAAATACAAAAGACAGTTAACGTCACAATTGTGGATGACAAGGTTCAGGGACGGTGTGAAGAATGAAAGCTGAATAGGGCTTGGGACAGAATCCTGGGGGACAACCAGCTGTTGACAATCAGATTGTGTAGATGGTTATATGAATCTATATAATTTAATAGTAGAGTGTACTCACCTCATTCAAAAAAAGATGCATGTAAAAACTGGTGAAATCCAAATTAAGGCTTGTAGTTTACTATACCAGTGTAAATTTCCTGTTTTTGATAATGTATGATGCTTTTGTAAGATGTTATCCTTGAGGATAGCTGGGTGAAGCGTACATGCGTCCACTATTTTTGCACCTTCTTCTGAGCCTTTGTTTCAAAATAAAAAGTTAAAAATACAAACAAAGCTAAAGCATTCAGATCGGGCTGACCCGAAGCAGCCAGATAACTTAGACTAAGATAGTGTGTGCTGATATTATTTTTAGGGCTCCTTTGAGCTGTGATCTAATTTCAGGCTAATTTCAAAAGAATGCAGCCAACTGTACAAGCTAAAACAACTGGGACATTCCTGCCATAATCTGTCTCCAGTCAATAAAAACCCTAAATCTTTATAGAAAACAAACAACAAAATTAAAAAAAAAAAAACAATCAGGCAGAAGCAGAGAAGACCAGACAGGAAAAATTCTGGGAAGGGGGTGAACCAAGAGGAGGCAGCTCAGCATTTCTCTGTACCACGGGGGGTAGAAGAGAGAGAGAAATGCCTATTCGGTCCAACACCCGATTTATTCACAGACACTAGGAAAATGAATTCTATTTCATTCAGATACTTCCACAGAAAAATTAACTAATGAAGAATAAAATCCGCTGGATTTTTTTCATTGTCTGTTGCTTTCAGGATTAATGAAATCATTAATAATCTTTAGATTTATCCTATTTTCATAGATTGTAGGGGATATAAGGACTCTTTGAAATGATTTGGTTTCATGCTACTCAAAATTTAGTCTCTGGGCCAACAACATTGGCATCCCCTGGGAATTTGCCAGAAATATGGAATGTCAGGCCACACCCCAGACCTACTGAACATGAATCTGTATTTTTCAAAGTATTCAGAAGATATGTATGCACTTTAAAGAATGCAAAGGCCTGGTCTTGCCAATCCTGCCTTTCCATCACAACAGAATCCATTATCGCCAACAGAAAATTAATAAAGAGGACAATTACGAGCAGCCCTCGGGAAAATAACCTCACATAACTGAAAAGATCCATAGGGTAAGATACTATTTTTTTTTCTCTGTGAACAAAATGTCATTTAAAAAAATCTTCCTCTTCCACATTACAGTCTGCTTTCTTTTGTTGCTTTTAAAGGGTTAGTAGCTGAGTCGCAGCAGACTGTGGGGCCTTCTCCGGCGTCAGTCACACAAGCCCAGTGGTGGGTGGGCTTAGTAGAGGGAGGGGCCCACGCTTGTGGCCCCTACAGCTTCCCCCTGGCCAAGGCCACAAGCTTTCTCTTCACTGTAGTGTGGAGGTTGCCTGAGAGGAGCCCGAGCTCAGGACGGAGGAGCCAGATGGCAGAGAGGGAATAGGGATTACACATCCTGAGGTACGTCTGTCTCTGACAGCAATGCTTCCTTCAGAGGGTGATATCGGAATGCATGTTTTGTTCACTGAGTCACTACTGGACAAGTTGTTTAACGGAGATGTAGTGAACACATTGCACTCAGTTATGACTCATGAGATCTGAGTTCTTTTGAGACCTTTGTTTCGTCTTCCATGATGAATGGGTAATTTTTGCCACATGTCCAGAGTGAGGGCTGGAATGGTAATAAATGCTCGCCTAAATGAAAGGTTGTAGGGACTGCACAATGTAGTATCTGCGCAAACAGACAACTGTGAAACATCACACAAGCCTTATGTGTGTGTGTGTGTGTGTGTGTGTGTGTGTTTATCATTGATGGTAACAATAGCAAGAGTTGATCTTAAAGCCAAAAAGCAAAAATGTCAATCATAAATATCTCTGTTATAATTAGTATAGCTTGGTTATCAGATGCTCTAATATAACTTGAAAAGTAAGTAGTAGCAATAAATAGTAAAGTTTGGTAAGCTTCCAGTTTCAGTTTTCCATCAGAATTAAAAGAGGAATTTTAAAGAATGCAGGGATTTAAAAAATAACTATGGTAGTTAATGTTCCCTGAGATTAATGGACTATGCTCTTTATGATCTGTTAGGTGGAACCATATGGAAGTGCTTGTATCAGGGTTTTAATACGGTACAATCTAATGTTTACACGGTGGTAAATTTGAAAAATGGATGGGCAATTTGCTTTGGTGGTGCATTTGTTTGAAGACCTCATGGGGTCTGTGATTCAGAACTTTGTTGTTGTCGTTGTTAGAGAATTCAGAAATACCACCCTTAAAAAGACAAATTCTTTTGACCATTTGAGGTTCCTTTCAGTGCATTTTGTTCCCCAAAGTTTGAGGTAATGCAGATGGCATGCTCTCTTCAGAAGATTGGAATAGAAACACATATACTTTGGTTTTCTTGCAGTTGGAACCAATTACATTATATCAACGTTGAAATTGATATGACAACATTACTAGGTTACTGTGCAATATCGTTACACTGAATTTTAGCTCTGTGATAGTATGTCTGTGCCTAATGTAAGCATTGGAGAAAGACAGCAATTCCCATGACATTTTTGGGCAGAGTAACCTAATTATTACAGATTTCCAAGTTATTACTGAACTTTAAGAGCCTGCCTGGCATCTCAAAATGTTCTTTGTCCATGGAGGCGTTACAGGACTACAGAAGATAGGAAAGTGTCACTTTAGGTTGAAAGTGATGACTATGCTAACACACCAATGTAAATATTGGTGTGAAGGTTCAGAACTTACGGGTAGGGGGAAGAGGCGAGGGATAAAAAAAATTCTTACTATTTACTTAAAAACCTTTTATTTGACAAGTTGACTCACTTGCCTCTGTGGTGCAACATACTTCTTCAGAGATTTTCACAGATCTATAAATCAGAGGGTAATACCCATAGGGTGGTTCTGAGAGTGAAATGAGGTAATGTGGACACGGAGTGCTTAATGCTCAGTCCTTGGTAGGTGCTAAACAACTGTCAGTTCTCCTTCTCTCCCTTTTCCCATATGTGCAACCCTCTCCAGTGCCTCCCATCTCAGTAAATAGCACCTGGAGGCAAGTTCAGTTGCTTAACCCCAAATCTGAAAAACACCCTAACACCTCCCTCACTTCTCCCCACTCACCAACTTTAGGGAACTTACTAGGGTTGCTCTCAAACTAATCATTCTGGGCTCCAGATTCAGTTTTTTTTTTTTTTTCAGTTATTTTAATGGCAATAGAGGAATTTTCTCCAAAGATAGAAAAATTTAAGTACCGGTAGAAATGTATACATATATATTATTTTAAAATCACCCAAGTGATTGCAGGGTAAAATAGCTCCCATTTATTCAGCATCTGCTATGTTCAAAGTGTATTTTTAAAATTTAACAACCTCTTAAATAGTACTTACAACGTGCCAGGCACATTTAATTTAATGGAAACAATTTTTATCCTAAGCATTTTACACATACTGACTCATGAAGTGGTTATAATCATTACCTCATTTTACCAGCAGCAAGAAAACGGTGACACAGATGTGTAAAGTAAATTTGCCCAAGAAACAGAGGCGATCAGTGGCAGACTGAGAATTTGAACTCAGGCAGCTGGTTTTAAGATCTGTGCTCTTGACCACTCCAACCAGCTGCTGCTTATAAGGTACAGAGCATGGCATACGTTATCTGGCTTCATTGTTAGCACAGTCCTGTGAAGTAGCTCTTGTTATCCCAGTTGTACAAAGGTGAGAACTGAAGTAGTGAAGGTAAATTGCCCAAAATCATGTAGGAAGTAGGTATGACGGCTAGGATTCAAACATGAGTCCTTTAGATAGTCCATGATTCTAAGTATATATTCATTTTTAGAGCTCAAGTAAAGAAACCAGAAAATTTGTAGTCTTGGCAAAATTTTCTCTGTTCTAGGATGTTTCAGATTCTTTTAAAGTATGTTACCTTTTGGGAACAGGATAGCCAACCCTAAAGTACTGTGTTACAGTAGAAAATGCTAAGGTTTTTAAAGTCAAAAACTCCAGTTTAAATTATGGTTCTATCTCTTACTTGTTGTGAGATTTTGTTCATGTTACTTAATGTTAATGTTAACAAACCTCATTCTGTAGGATTTTTTAATGGGGAGAGGGAGAATTCGAAGATAGTATATGGAAACTGTAATATATGATTGTATACTGAGCATACATTACTAGTTATTCAATAAAACATTAATTTTTTAAACAATTTTTTTTAACATTTATTTATTTTTGAGAGACAGATCATGAGCAGGGGAGGGACAGAGAGAGAGGGACACACAGAATTAGAAGCAGGCTCCAGGTGGGAGGAGCCAAGATGGTGGAGAGGAAGGGAGCTCTGTAAACTTCGTCTGCCCCATCGATCGAACTGAGAAGGACATTACTCTCATCTGCAAGAGAGGAAGGAGAAAATACAGACTCCAGAAGGAAGAGAACCTGAAGGATACCTGAGTGAGTGAGTGCGAACTGGGGAGACTGGAAAACGGGATAGCCTGAGATGGGCAGGGGAGGTGGGAGCCCCAGCCCAACGCGGGGCAAGTGCATGTTGCCCAAGAGACAAAGGGAAGAGACAGAGAAACTGAACACGCTCATAGTACTGTCTCTGGGGAAGAGGTAAAGAATGCTTAATCGTGCTTGGAGAGAGAAGCTCACTCCATAGATAACTGCTGGGTAGCCTAAATCCCGAACCCAGGTGGAACAAGGGAAAGAACAGCTTCCAGCCCTGCGCCATCTTAGCAAGGAGTCGGCAGCCGAGGCAGCAGTGGTGTCAGGGGTGCTCACTTCGACCTCGGTTTTGGGAGTGGGAGCACGCACCTCATTTCCACGGCGCATCTCGCCCCCACCATTGGCCGCGCGAACACTGAATCCCGGGTGCAAACAGGGAAAAAATAGCCCCCACCTCTGCGCGATCCTGGCAGGGAGTTGGCAGCAGTGGAGGCCTGGGTGCGCGCTCAAGCTGCAGGCGCTCCCAGCTCATTTCCAGCAGCTTCCAGCGCCTCCAGCAACAGCTGCGCACTCATTCCTCCCCCAACGCGAACGTGATCCTGGCTGGGGGTTGGGTCTGTGACGGTGCACACTTCACCTCCTGCTGCGCATCTCACCTCAGGCAGGGGCAGCCACAATCCCTGCCTGAGCCAAGACAAACCGATTCCTCCCCCTAAGAAGCCAGCCACCAAGCAAATACATCTCATCTGTGGTAGCATAAAAGTGCATGGACTGGAACTTTGAATGGAGGCAGGCCTGGAAAATACAACTTGGCTCAACCATGGCACAAGGAGATCGGACTCATTAGAGTGGCCTACAGTTCGTAGTTCAGTGGAGCTTGGCATGCCGCCTATCTACTCTCTGCAGACACCAAGGCGGAGCCTCTGAGAGCAGCCTCCAAGAAGTACCACATCAAACCATGCCTATCCACGAGGGGGAGCTGCTGTTTTGGGGGGGGTGGGTTTTTTTTAAATAATTTTTTGCTTTCTTTTCTTCATTTTTTGTTCTTTTATTTTTTTTTCTGGCTACACCAAGAAACAAGCCAAAGTGTGCATGACAGCGAGTCCCAAATATTGCTGAGTAGGGAAATAAAATATGCAAAGGCACAACAAGAGAAACTGAGAGACACCATTAAAAGAATATTTCCTGAAACAACAGGCCCTGGACAGTCAACAAGCCTCCTTTAACAGAGAAATATTTACAGGTGCACAGTGCACAAAGAGCTTTCTAAAGGTGAAAGGAGACAGAAAACTAGCAAAAATGACAAAACAAAGGAACTCTTCCCTGAAGAACCTCCAGGAGGAAGTCGCAGCCACAGAACTGCTCAAGGCAGATCTAGACAACATACTGGATCAAGAATTTTAAAAACTTGTCATAAAATTAATCGCTGGGGTTGAGAAAAGCATCAAAGAATCAACTGAGACAAATACTAGTGCCTTGAAAATAAGTGTGATGAGTTAAAAAAGGCTACAGATGAGGCAAACTGGAGGCAGCCACCTCAAGGATTGACGAGGCAGAGAGAAGAGTAGGTGAATTAGAAGATATAGTTATAGCAAAAGAGGAAGCTGAAAAAAAGAGAGAGAAAGTAATCTAGGAGCAGGAAAGGAGAATTCGAGACCTGAGTAATACAATCAAGCAGAACAACATCCGTATCATAGGAATTCCTGAAGAGGAAGACAGAGAGAAAGGGCCTGAAGAGATACTAGACCAAATTATAACTGAGAATTTCCCAAATCTGGGAAAAGAAATAGACATTCAAATTCAAGAGGCACAAAGAACCCCCTTAAGACGTAACTTGAATCAGCCTTTGGCATGACATATCATAGTGAAACTGGCAAAATATAAAGATAAACAGAGAATTCTGAAAGCAGCTAGGGAGAAAAGCGCCCTCACATACAAAGGGAAACCTATCAGAGTGGTTACAGACCTATCTAATGAAACTTGGCAGGCCAGGAAGGAATGGCTGGAAATCTTCAATGTGACGAACAGAAAAAACATGCAGCCAAGAATCCTTTCTCCAGCAAGCCTGTCATTCAAAATAGAAGGAGAGATAAAAGTGTGCCCAAATAAACAAAAACTGAGAGAATTCATGACCACCAAACCAGCCCTACAGGAAATCCTAAGAGGGACTCTATGAGGGAAATGTTGCAAAGAATACAAGGTGCCAGAGATGCCACTATAAACATGAATTCTAGGGAGGACACAATGACTCTAAACCCACATTTTTCAATAATAACACTGAATGTAAATGGACTGAATGCTCCAACCAAACGAGACAGGGTAGCAGAATGAATCAAAAAACAAAACCCATCTATTTGCTGTCTACAAGAGACCCATTTTCTACCGGAAGACACCTTCAGGTTGAAAGTAAAGGGATGGAGAAATATCTATCATGCGACTGGAAGCCAAAAGAAAGCTGGAGTAGCCATACTTATATCAGAGAAAATGGACTTTAAAGTAAAGGCAATAACAAGAGATGAAGAAGGACATTATATAATAATTACAGGTCTCTCCATCAGGAAGAGCTAACAATTATAAATATCTATGCACCAAATTTGGGAGCGCCCAAATACATAAAACAATTAATCACAGAAAGAAACAATCTTATTGACAAAAATGTGCTAATTGCAGGGGACTTTAATACTCCACTGACAGCAAGGGATAGATCAACCAGACAGAAAATCACTAAGGAAACAATGGACCTGAACGGCACAATGGAACAGATGGAACTGATAGATATATTTAGAACTCTGCATCCTGAAGAGAGGAAATTCACCTTCTTTTCGAGTGCACATGGCACATTCTCCAAGATAGATCACATACTGGGGAATAAAGCAGCCCTCCATAAGTATAAATGAATAGAGATCATACCATGCACACTTTCAGATCACAACGCTATGAAACTTGAAATTAACCACAGGAAAAAGTCTGGAAAACCTCCAAAAACGTGGATGTTAAAAACCACCCTACTAAAGAATGATTGTGTTAATCAGGCAATTAGAGAAGAAATTAAAAAATATATGGAAACCAAAGAAAACGGAAATACAACAAACCAAAATCTCTGGGACGCAGCAAAGGCAGTCCTAAGAGGAAAGTATATTGCAATCCAGGCCAATCTCAACAAACTAGAAAAAGCACAAATTAAAAATTTAACAGAGCACCTACTGGAACTAGAAGGGAAGCAGCAAGAGCACCCCAAACCCAGCAGAAGAAAAGAAATAATAAAGATCAGGACAGAAATAAACAATATAGAATCCAAAAGAACAGTCGAGCAGATCAATGAAACCAAGAGTTGGTTCTTTGAAAAAATAAACAAAATCGATAAACCTCTAGCCAG